>OZ010790.1:43454509-43476509 GCA_963932465.1 Maratus speciosus
CAAAGAAAATGATCTTTTTGTTTTAAATATGACATCATTTTCCCTCACTGAATCATTTCGCCTAGCATCTCAAACTCAGTATCAGCATAATGAAAAAAATGTTGATATGTAAAATGTTTATGAGGGAGAATGCGGTTTATTTAAAGACTGGTGTCCTTTTCCGTTCAAAAATTTTTCAAAAGTTATTTTTATTTATAATGCGAAAATGGCATCAATAAGGAAATAAACAATACAAATAAATGAACCTCATTAATTCTCATAAAACACACATGCAATACATATCAACACATACACACATAAATAACGCCTGCATTCAACAGTTAAAGGTATATATAAATATTTTACAGACATACATACAATAAATACAATAAACCAAACTGGGGAGAAAAATTAGCCAGAGACAGGAATCGAACCCGGGACCACTGCATTCCAGGCAACTCTAACCACTGAGCTACTCCGGCCGATACCTGAGTCTGCAATTTCTAACTAATAAACCAAGATTGTACTGTAAGGTTTATTGTATTTATTGCATGTATCTCATTAACAAACATATGGAACAAATAGATTTCATAAAAAAAAAGTTATCAAAATTAGTTCAGCAGAAAGCTCAGAGCTGATGACTTAAAAACAGCCTGGTCTTTTAAATGTATAGGGTAACTCCGGGAGAGTCGCAGCATACGGGATAGATGCCGCACCCCCTGTATTTCTTGTAATTATCGATAGATGGTCGTCAAACGCACAGTATAGGTGCGCAATGAGATTACTTTAACCAGTGTATAGCGTGAATCCCATTTCGATGTTTACTTGTAGAAGTACAATCCTTAATTTGACGTAAGTGCATGATTTCACTGTCCAAACTTTTAAAACGTTATGTTTAAATGCTTTTCATACACTAATTACTAAATGCATGTATGATTTCGAAGTCAAAACTAAATGTAGCCTTTGTATAGAGTACTGTGTGTATGGTTACGACATTCACCTTAGCGATGGCAGGTAACTGTGATGGCCGACGTCTGCACCATGCAAAATGGGATACATGCCGCACTGCTATTCCGGTATATATGCCGCAGTTTCTTTTGTACGGGATGATTAAGTGGTATTAACTTTTCCTTTTCTTTTTGCACAACCTAACCATGTTAGGCATGGTATCAAGTTTGCTAAAACCAAAGGAGAAAAAGAGAAAAATAAAAAGTAAAAAGGGCAAGAAAGACGCAAGTCACAATGATAATAATGAAAAATTGGATTACGCGTAACGCAAACATTCTTTGCAAACTACTCCAAAAAAGAGAACGTGTAATTAGCTTCGTTGTATCGTGTGTTTAAATGTGGTTACATAAAGACTGTACTTTTTCAGCACCTTTTATGTAGATTGCAGTCGAAAATCAGGTCTCTTAGCCCATTGGGGACCATAGGTCCATATTGACACCTTCATAAAGAGCTTACAAAATTTGTTTCTGGCACCAGTAGAAAAGAAAAGTAATATTTATGTTGTTTAATTATAGCATTTTCATGATTATTTAAGTAATGGTAACTTCTTTTAAAAAAGTGGTACCAACCGAATAAAATTTTTGTAAAAGCCATAGGTCACGAAAGGGTTAACAAATGAATTATGTAAACACAATTTTACTTTTTTTCTTTTCCCTTTCTAATACGTTGATGTTACGTTGTTGCTGAAATAATAATTAAAATGTAACCCTCTATTATAGGATAATTCCGGGATTTATGCCGCACTTTTTTTTGAACATGTGTATAAAGTACCATGGTGTACATAAAATAAAAAAAAACATGCTGTGCCATTTAATGTTAAATATACAATGCGTGTAGTGCGACAAAAAAATTCAAAACAAATTATTAATATTTTTTAACAATTTTTTTCTAAAATATTACACTTCGACGCGTCACCCGTACATTCAGGCTGAGACGCCGCACTTGTGCGGTAGTTATGCCGCACTTATAAAAAGAACAGAATGTAATTATAAATAAAAATATTAAAAAAAAAATTCATATCTGTACTATAATGAACGATTTAATAACAAAATGAAACTAAATGACTACAATGAAACGTATTAGTAGATTCAAATCAATAATTGTTGCCTACTTTCACTATTAAAATTATCGACTTATTTTTTTTTACATTAAATTTTAATTATTATTTCAGCAACAACGTAACATCAACGTATTAGAAAGGGAAAAGACAAAAAAAGTAAAATTGTGTTTCCATAATTTATTTGTTAACCCTTTCGGGACCAGTGGCTGTTACAAAAATTTTATTCGATTGGTACCACTTTTTTAAAAGAGTCTACCATTACTTAAATATTCATGAAAATGCTGTAATTAAACAACGTAAATATTACATTTCTTTTCTACTGGTGCCAGAAACAAATTTTGTAAGCTCTTTATGAAGGTGCTTATGCGCACCTATGGTCCCGAATGGGCTAAGAGACCAGTTTTTTCGACTACAATCTACAGAAAAGGTGCCGAAAAAGTCCAGACTTTATGTAACTACATTTAAACACATGATACAACGAAGCTAATTACACGTTCTCGGAGTAGTTTGCAAAGAATGTCTGCGTTACGCGTAATCCAATTTTCATTATTATCATCGTGACTTGCGTCTTTCTTGCCCTTTTTACTTTTTATTTTCCCCTTTTTCTCCTTTGGTTTTAGTAAACTTGATAACATGCCTAACATGGTTAGTCTGTGCAAAAAGAAAAGGAAAAGTTAATAACACTTAATCATCCCGTACAAAAGAAACTGCGGCATGTATACCGGAATAGCAGTGCGGCATGTATCCCATTTTGCATGGTGCAGACGTCGGCCATCACAGTTACGTGCCATCGCTAAGGTGAATGTCGTAACCATACACACAGTACTTTATACAAAGGCTACACTTAGTTTTGACTTCGAAATCATGCATGCATTTAGTAATTAGTGTATGAAAAGCATTTAAACATAATGTGTTTAAAAGTTTGGACAGTGAAATCATGCACTTACGTCAAATTAAGGATTGTACTTCTACAAGTAAACATCGAAATTGGATTCACGCTATACACTGTTTAAAGTAATCTCAGTGCGCAGCTATACTGTGCGTTTGACGACCATCTATCAATAATTACAAGAAATACAAGGGGTGCGGCATCTATCCCGTATGCGGCGACTCTCCCGGAGTTACCCTATAGTTAAACCTTTATATCGAACAACCTCGAACAGCAAGCACCTCTGTTAAGCGAAAAATATTTCAACCGCATGACAAATATTATTTACGTATTTTTACTTATATAATATATATATATATATATATATATATATTTAATAAGTTTGAACGATTTCAACTGATTTATATATTTACCTGACATACACATACAAATAAGGAAAATCAATGCTTCTTTTAACAGGGCATATAGTTAAAAGCCTTCTTTATTATACTTATAATTATTAGATCATTGCGAAAACATTTTACTCAATTTATATTTTCGTAAAAAATAGGAAAACTGTCAATTCGGCCAATTTTATTAAAATCTATCGATTTTTTTTTAATCCACTAACCAGTCTTCGTCATCAAGCATTCACCAAATATTTTTTTTTATTTTACAAAGACTTTACCAGTGGCTTTTTCAGTAATATGCGCAAAGTATAAAAACATATTATACCTCCTAAAATAAACAAAATATTTTTCTGAATAGACTTAAAGAAAGAATCGTAAAATTAAAAAGTTAAAGACAATTGAGTGCTTTCGTATTATTCATGTCAGGAAGATAGACTGCCAACATGGATCGTTCAGCGCCAATGTTGTGATTATCTGTAATAATTACGATTGTTTACATATAAAGTACTTATACAGGGCGTTGTGGAATTCGACTGATAATTTTTGAGGAGTGATAGTAGGCATCAAGAGGAATAAAAATTGCAATGGAACATGGTGTCGCAAGTCGCCTATTTAATCAAAAGTATAGAGCGTTCTACCCTAACTCGACTTGGATTGGAGGTAACAACTTTCAAAAACTAAAGTAAATTATAGTGAAACTTTTAATAGGCATTCTCAATTTTGTCACAAATGTAATAACATAAAAAAAGTGGTAGAAGTTCCCATTATATGCGCCAGTAGTACGCACTTGGCGCTTCACATTTTGGTGCATACGGTATCATCGATTGAGTGAGCACCCTGTTTTTCCAGAAAGTTTCCAAATATTATCACATTTGATTCAAAACGAGGCTCACATCGTTACATTTTCATTGCAGTATTTTATTTTTTCTTAAAATTATTATCGTCAACCGAGTTCATTTAGAGTGAAACATCATGCATTCGTGACTAAATAAGTGATTTCCGACTCCATGTTCTATGGTAATTTTTCATTCTCTTCGTGCCTACTAACAGCCCTATGAATTTGCCAGTCGAATTCAGAAACACCCTGTATATTGATATAATAGTATATAAACATGGATGCTAAAAAAGGATGGTACACAAATTACAAACAACAAAGTAAAGTATGTATGCTAGTCATAACTAGAAATGACAGAAAGAAAATAATCTGGATAAGAAGTCAGACAAAAGTTTTTGACATTATTGAGAGAATTAATTGGCTAAAATGGAAATAGGCTGGTAACGTTGCAAGAAAATAAAACAATAGATGGAGCACAAACACCCTACAGTTGTATCACAGTGCTATAAAACGATCAAGTAGACGCCCTCAAGTAAGATGGGGTGACGAAATCAGAAAAGTGATCAGTGTTAATTGAATTACTAAAGCATTAGGCAGCAAAATATGGAAAAATCTACATCCAACAGTGGATTGAAAACTGTTTACGATGACGATGATATTGAATTATATGTACTTTTTTCTGCAATCGCCTTTCGTTTGGCAACTATGAATTAGTTACATTGTAGTTACAGTAATTAGTGTTATCAGCGACATTGACGGTTCGATGATTCCATTAATAATTTTAATAATGCGATCCTGGAATTGGATCATAAGTAAGTACCTACTTCTTTAGTAAGTAAAATAAACTCTTCAATTATACAGGAGCGCTCAGAAGTATTTTGACAACCTTATATTCTCTCTTAATTTATTTAATATAAAAATATAAAAGAAAATATATTCCCTATAATTGACAACACTATGACTGCATTTATTCAAATGTATCAAATTTCAACTTGTTTGTTTACATTCGGCGTCACCGAAGAAATATTATACCTCCTCAGCTCAAAAGTATTTTGACAATTAGATTGCATTGAATTGTTGAAGGCGTCAGTGGCGCTATAGTTTCAATTAGTCTTTATATTGACTTTTTGTGATTATTTTTAAATGCCGAAACTTAAAGAATATTCCAGTTATTCTAGAAAAGCCGCTGTAAATGCATTTAAGAAATGTAGACTGCAAGCAGAATTTGCTCGTTCTTTTGACGTGTCTCGACCACTTGTTATTACATGGCATAATGTTTTTAATAAACAGAAATACGTCGAAACTAACCCTCGAAGTGGCCATCCAAAAAAAAGCAACTTGCATAGCTGACTGTATTATAAAAATGATATCTAACAAGTGATTGTCGTAAGTCCGCTGTAATAATAAAAAAAGAATTGAAAGAAAATTACGGCATATACATACACGTTTCAACTGTCAAACGACGCCTAAACCTCTATGGTTTATATGGCAGAAGATCAGCAAAAAAGCGTTTGTTTTCTTCTAAGAATAGGAAGGCTTGTATTTGAAAAACGGCATAAATCGTGGAGAAATGTAAAATTGTTTACTGTTTCGTGGAGCGATGAAAGGAAGTTTCATTTAGTATCACCTGATGGAATCACGTACATTCGACGTCCTAAAAACAAAAAATATGATTTTCGATACCAAATACCCTCCGTCAAACATGACGGTGGCAATTTGATGGATTAGGGTTATTTTTCACTCAGCGGAATTGGATTCTTAGTTCGAATTGATGGGGATATGAATCGGTTCATGTATGCTGATACATTAAAGACTCATATGCTACCGTACGCTAAACAAAACATGCCTATTCAGTGGTATTTTCAGCAAGATAATGAACAGAAACACAAATCCAAGTTCGGGTTTTTATGAAACGCAGAAAAGTCAAGGTTCTAGAGCGGCGAAAGTCCGGATTTGAACCCCTTAGTACATTTGTGGGAAGAATTAGATCGTACAGTAAGATGGCAAAATTATTCAAGTAAGACAGCATTATACAAAGTTCTTAAAAATGAGTGGGATCCAATTCTTTTAGGTCGAATACAAGAATTAATCGACTCAATGTCTACGCGTTGTGAGACTAAAGGCCATATGATATGCTACTAAATATTTATTGAGCCCTTACTATATTTGGTAATTATTGTGTTAAAATCAATTTTTTATTTTTATGACAAAATATATTTGATTTATCATTTTTCTTGTGTTTGGCGTTATTTTTAATCAAATGACAGTTAATTTACTGAAATTCTGTAAAACATTGCAAAAGACTAAATAAAATAAATGACTGGTTTTGTATTTTATTACTGTTTTCAATTAAGTCAATTATTGTCTTTGTGAAAATATTTTTGAGCGCTACTGTATAAATGAGATTGTCAAGTAGTTAAATAATTATGGACATATTCAAATGTTTCAAGAGCATTTATATTTATTTATGTAGAAAGCACAGTTTTACTGAAAATTAAGGCACGTTGTTAATCTTAGTGTAACAGAAAGAAAGAATGAATAGCATATAGCCAAAAAGAAACCGGACACGAATCCAAATTTGATAAAAGAGTACCATGCACTTATTTCTTATATTTGAATTGTTTTGTCTGTTCTAAAATTTGCGCATCAGACATATATTTCAAAAGATACTTTTATTCCATTCTATGCAAGGAAAAGTTTCATATATTAATCCTCATGAAAAATATAACGTATTTATTTGCTTGTATGTTTATTTATTTATTAATTTTTTATTTATAGCTTAAATACTGATATATTCTTGTAATGTACTTTTTATAAAGTATAGTATAATCAATACTTTATACAAAACTATACTTTATAAACTCATAATCTATAATTTATAGAAAACACAATTTTACTGAAAAATAATGCACGCAGCTAATTTTATTGTAACAGAAAGAAAGAATGAATAAAATACCCAAAAAGAAACCTGGTAGGAACTCACATTTGATAAGAGTACCATACGATTATTTATCATATTTGAATTGTTTTGTCTGTTCTAAAATTTACGCATCAGACATATATTTCAGAAGATAATTTATTCCATTCTTTGCAAAAAACTTTTCAGTTTTCCTCCTCATGAAAAAAATATAACGTACTTATTTGCTTGCATGTTTATTTATTTTTTTATTATTTTTTATTTATAGCTTAAATAATGATATATTCTTTTGATGTTTTATATATATATATAAAATACAGTATAATCGATTCGCAAGTATGAGGTTTAGGGAATTGGAAATACTGTTATAACTTTATATGTAAACTTCAAACAAGTTTCGTATAATGGTGTGAGCTTTTTTCTTCTTTTTTTTAAGAATTGGACGTTTTTTCTTTCTTATAAAAAAGTTGGAAAAATATTATTGAGTCACGCAAAAACTTTGAAATATTTCTTAACAAATTATTATGCATAAAGCTAAAGTAACAGAATAGTGAAAGTTATCGAATATTTTAATACATCCCAGAAAAGAAATATCAAACGTGCTATATGGTTGTAATTAAAATGCGAAATATGCATGAATAATACTATCTCAAGGGACTTCAGTAATTTTCGTATGTTACTTTTATTGAAAACAGCGAAAAAAACTTTGAATCCAAATTTGAATATTTTTCGAGAAAAATAATTCTGAATAAATTAATA
Source organism: Maratus speciosus (assembly GCA_963932465.1). Classification (NCBI taxonomy): domain Eukaryota; kingdom Metazoa; phylum Arthropoda; class Arachnida; order Araneae; family Salticidae; genus Maratus; species Maratus speciosus. The sequence continues at coordinate 43,462,346 of OZ010790.1, forward strand.
TTACAGTTGAACAGAAGTTATGTTTAAGATTAAGTATATTGCATTCTAAAATAAAATAAAATAAAATAAAATAAAATAAAATAAAATAGAGAGAGACAGTAAGAGAAAGTGGGAGAGAGATTTCGTTAATAATAATAAAATTATTTATTCATAATTTATATCGCTGGCAGTTCCAGATTTGGAATATTATATTTTAGAACTCTGTCTATGTATTAGTTGTTATAATAAAGTAAAGGGGGGAAATATTGAAAAGATGAATAAAGTTTTGTCAATTTCTGAAATTATATCATTTTTCTTCTTTCTGACACTAAATAACTGCAGGAAAAAAGTGTGTAAAACATTCTTCGCACAAGTTATTGGAAATTCTTTTTAAAATTTATGTATGCAATCAAATATATCTTCTTTCGCCGTTTTTTGATTCACTGAGTAATTTTGAATGATGCTTTCTTTAACCATTTATGCCTAGCGTCCTATTTTGGGGACGTTTCGAATTTTAATATATTTCTTTTTTTAATTTTCTTCTTTTTTACAACATGAAAATCGTATGAAGTAATTGTCTATAAAAGTCTTTATCTATTACCGAGGGATGACAGCATAAGATTGATATTTATTTTCGTAAATGAAGGCATTGTTTCGGTGTTTATAAATTTTTCATTTTGCAAGATAGCGAAATGTAAAATGTAAGTTTATTTGTATCTTTTGTATCAAGGATCCAAATAAATAAGTCATAATCTTAGATTGTTGATTTCTATGACGTATTTTTTTAAATTGCGAAATTACATGTTCAAGCCTATTTTTTATCCATGTTTGTAACGTACAAAAATATAGGGCGCAAGTCGCAAATGGGTACATATTTCTATTAGACATTTAGGGGACAGTTATTTATGTAAAGTCCTTTTCAAGATGATTTTGAAATGAATTGTTTTTCAGCCTCAAATACGATTATTCTTAATTTATTATTAATAATACTTATAATGTTATTAGTCTCTGTAAAGAAATATATTTTTAACAGTTCATTAAAATACAAATTATAGTAGATATACAATTTAAAAGCTTAATTTATATAAATTTAGGCAAAACATATAATTATGCATTTTCCACATATGGATATTCCCATATTTAATACGTTTACATTTTATCAAATAAATACAAAAAATATTTAGCGTAAATTTTTTTAGAACTTTTCCAGTTCATTTTGCAACATTTTAAAGTGATTTTACCAACAAATTTGAGAAAACTAAAGTTCAGGCATAAATGGGATAAAGACGTAGGGGAAACCGGGGCTAGTTGGCTACAGGGGTAAGTAGGCGCAGTCCTCATAAATTGCCTGTTTGGGAAAAGATTGCGCAACCAGTCACAGAGTACTTTTCTTCTTGATTTTTACAATCCCCATTCTAGTTTTGCATCGTTACCTACGTGCAGTGACATTTATTACGATTTTTCTGTTTTTTGCACTCATGAGTAATTTTTTGTTGCTTCATTCTTCTTCTAATGTCTAATACTTATCTTAATAATTGAGTTTTAACTTGTGCAGTTTTTCGTAGTGTATGATTAACTATACCTACCCCATATGTGATTTACTTGGATTATTTATGCTTAGATGGTTACGTGTTCCTTTTGTGAAGAAATTTATTATGGGGCTAGTAGGCGCATTGAACATGGGGCAAGTTGGCTGGGTGTCTGGTGTGCGCTGGTAGCTTGAAAAACAGCAAACACCGAGAAAAGTGGTTTCAATGCAAGGTTTTGGGCACACGAGGCTTGCCCAAATGGAGGCACTCGATTTTTTATTTGTGACAACTGTAAGTCTGACGATGATATCAAGTAGAATAGAAGTTACCCAATGTTAATGTTTTATTCATTATTTTTATGACTGTATAATTTAGAATTTACATTGTACGTCGATAACGCCTTTGTTTAAACTTACTGGCAATAATGAAATTGATTTCTCTTAACTACTTGTCTTAATTGCGTTTCATTTAAATTTTTTTAAAGCGTGTGCCAACTTACCCCATAGGCATAGGCAACTTGTCCCGTGACGGGGTAAGTTGGCGCACAATTTTTCTTTTACTTTAGACTTCCGCTAAACATAAACTACAAAACCTACAAACTCAAAACTCCGGATATTTATAGCCCAATGCTTGTCCTTTAAAAGTACAGTTAAAGTTTCATAAAAAACTTAAACAAAAAATTTATAAAAATCAATAACTAAAAACTGCGCCTACTAGCCCCGGTCTCCCCTACATCATACTTAAAGTTAATTTTCTTCATTATTTCAATGAGCTGTATAAGATGTTGCACCGGTCACAGCTACGAAAGATTAGACAGAGGACACTTTTAAACCATGCCCTTAAGATTTGTTTCAAAGTATATATGCATAACAGTTACGAACCATAGATTAACCAAAGAAGTTGAACACTGTTACAGAGCGCGTAATGGCAATGAGATAATAATGATTAAGACACTGGTGACAATTGGAAAGAACCTTCTCATACCATGGCGTACTTAGTATATATAACGACATGTCAATTTCACCAAAAACCGCCGGAAAATGGCACCTATGTTTAACCTCGTGTTTTAGTAAAAACCCTGCACAAATTAGTAATTAATAAGCTGATTTATATTCTGTGCACATAGTCACATTTTTTGTTCAGGTTTCCACAATTGGTCAGAATATACTTGGGCATGAAATCAGCGTCCCCTGGTGATTGGCTTCATACATTAAATGTAAATAGGCTTGCCTTACAGATATCATATGCCTCGCTCATATACAGAATATTTTTGTTATAAAGCATTTGTCTTAATATAATTGTTATTTTTTTATGTAATATATGTACGTTTTCAATAGTAGTTTTATGTTCTCCTTTTTTACGTTACTTATGAATGTCCGACTCAAATAAAAAAATTAAGCTTTATTTGACAGTTCTCTTTATTATATATATATTAAAATTTAAAAAAAAACCCCTCTTCTATAAATCCATTAATCTACTGACTACGGAGAAATTAAAATTATAACGCACACAAAGCATTGATATACTAAAAATTATACGAATTACTATACTCTTCGAGTTTAAAAAAGGCTCTTTCTGTTTATGTAATTTCCAAAATGCAAATGAAAATCATAAATTCAAGAGCCGAAGAATTATTACGGAGAAGAGCATATAAAAAGATTCCTATTAAGATATTTAAATAGCTGATGTGAAATAATAGGGGTAAAATAAAATCTTAATAACATAATAAAAAGTAGAACATGTCTTATGACTTTAGAAAGAACTTTGTAGTTCTTCTTCAGACTCAAAGAACACATGCTACAACGTTGAAAGCGGATCCAAGATTGAAAGAAAATGGATAGAAAAAGGACAACTTAAATCAAACAGCCATTAGGAAAGCGAAAGGCATCAGCCAATCACAAAAGAGCATTGCCTAATCACTAAAACTCATTTAGAAATAGAATTATGAAACAAACTGACTAAAAGCAGAGTAAAAAAATTAAAGAAAAAAAATACATAAATAAATAAACAAAAATAAATACTTAAATAAGTAAATTAAGGGGAAAAAATCACAGAATTAAAAAGCAAATTAAATATAATAATAATAATACAAAATACGAAATAAATGCAATTGCAATAAAGATTACATTTAAATAATGTATCAAATATAAATTTTAAAAATAAATACCAAATATTAATACAAATTAACTGAAAAAATAATAATTATATGGTTGAACTGATCAAGATTTTCGAAGCTGCAGATAGCATAAGTCAGATTTTTTTATTAACAATAAACACACGCTTAAGATAAATGACTAAAATTTCGAGAATGTGGAATTTTGAGCTGAAATCGGCATTAAAGATAAATTTTGCATTTTTGAAAATTAAAACTATGGAATCCCGAGAGTGCTTGACAATAGAAAATTTAGAAATTCCTTGATTATTGGTGAAACGGGGTTGTTCTTTTGACAGTATTTCAAGATTTTTTAAAGTAATATAAGATAAATGACAACCGTTACCAGGAACATTATAGATTTACCATTTACAAAGATGATAAACGGGAGACCTTTCTGCATTGGAACTTAAACGTATTGACAGGTTTAAAGATAACATTAAAATTGAAACGTTTTAAATCTTTAGCTAGTTTGAAACATAAAGGAAGATAAAAAGTCAGAACAAACAAATTGCCAACTTTAGTTTTCACAGCTTTAGAAAGAGTGCATTTATTAGAGGGCTATAAAAATATATTTAAAAAATGTGAAAACGCAAAGATATTTTTTTAAAACATAAGGGATATTGAGACGTTGTTGTGCAGCAGATCCCACACTAGTCGCCATCCACCATTAGATCTCAGTTGATATTTTGTTGGATTGCGACGGATATGAAGACCGTTTCTTCAAAAGTATATTACTTATTTTATCTGCCTTAAAAGTATAACAAGAAGACGTTTTCATATTTAAATGAAACGAAATGAGAAGAAACGTACACATTTTTATAAAAATGTTGTATTAAAGTGTGTGCGTAGAGTGACTTACGGGTAAAATTAACTTATGTCAATCATGATAGACTCTCTCATTGGTGTAAATTGATATTAGAACCTTTTATCTAATGACAGTACTCATAAGTACCATTAAAATAATTTGTTATAAAATTCATTTAATACTTTAATACATCGATAAGTAGTAATACGGTTTAGAGTGAGTTATAAAGCATAATTTTATCTTGCTCCAAACGCATTATTGGTTAGACAAAACAAAATTATTTTTAAAAGGATGATTTCTTTTGACTTTGCATCTTTTCAGATTTTTTGGCGTTGGGAAGGGGGGGGGGGGTTCAATTCAGAAATATTTCTCTATTTCTGTTTTAAGAACATTTTATTCGTACATTTCCTAATTCTGCAAAATATTAAGAAGAATATTTAAACTAACTGAAAGATTTGATTGGTGTTATAAATATTGAACAAAATCCCTATAAATTTAACTTTAATTAATCCTTCTAAATCCTTCAATCCGACTACAATCCTTCTAAAATTTGTGAAATGATTATGCAAATCTCCTAATGTGTAGTTTCCAAAATTCACGAAAAATGCTTTAGAAGATTAATTTTTCATGAATTCCTAATTCAGTACATAAAGTGTTAAAAAGCATTTACTCTTTAACAATATTTTTTTATTACATTCATTAATTAAAGTACCGTATATACTCGCGTATAAGTCGAGGAATTTCTGACAATTTTCGGTAAGCAAATTTGGGGGGTCGACTTATACGCGAGTCAGTTAAAAAAGAAAATCCAAAAAACTTCGAATACTGCAGAATTATCTCTTTATATGTGTATTCATAAAAAAATAATAAATGAAATATACAAATAATAATAATTTCATAATAAAGGAATGTAACGGAATGTTATTTTTTAGGAAAGACACTTTAATTGTTGCCCGAAAGTAGGCAACAGAACAACATGACAGAAGTCCAAATTTATTTAGCATATCGGGAACTAAAAAAATAAAATAAATAAACATAGCATTATTTTAACTAAAGAAGTCTGACATAAAATCTTCCAATTGTATAAAATATTCTCTTATAAATAATCATTATAATAAATTTTTAGACTGCAGATAGAAAAATAACAAATGTTACACGTTAAACTTTGAACGTTTATGATCTGTGTAATCCTACTTGCCACTATATCTAGAAGATGCTGTATGTAACGTAATTTTCACGAATGGAGCCTTTTCCAAATAAAGTAATAAAATTTTACAACTTTGTATGCAGGCAGAATCTCTATCTGAATTTGATGAAAACACAAGGACGAAAAATTATGCGTACAGCATAGATTATGAAACTCCAACCCATTCAGGATGCTATAACAAAACTTCCAAGTTTAGTTAAGTGAAAGATGATGTCTAAATAAACAATTTAGAAAACGTACAATGAATTTGAAATCCAAATTTCTGCTGTTTACCATGAATAGTCGGGAAAATATACTTTTTTTTAAACCCTGTATATGATCTATATAATCTAAAAATTAATTCAATTAACACGTTGGCGGCTAAGCCGTATCAGGTGAAATCATTCCTTGTGGCTGAAAGTGTTTTTTGCTGAAATTTAATCTTAATGCAATGCTATAAATGTTACATAACAAATTTTGCCGATTTTTATATTTTTCCCTGGAAAAAAAAAAAAAAAAAAAAACGACTGTCGACGGTAGAACAGGTATCAAGCAAAACTCTTTAAGGCTAGGGAAAAAGATGTTACCAATTAGCTAGACAGATACAGAATGAATTGAAACAGCATTAACAGGTGTCGAAGGGTGGTCGACGGCCGCCATTTGGTTAGGGGCGCTAGTGTCGAACACCTTTCGACACCCGCCGCCAACGTATTAAGCGCATAGCACAGTTAAAAATTTCCATTCAGCTATTTCCGCCAACAAACGGATGTTGTTAAAATCTTTTGTTCAGGCCTGTATATGGTCTATAAAATTTATACGCCCCAAGTAATATTTAAAAAATAATTATATTTAAAAACGCATACCCAACTGAAAATGCTTCAATAGTTCAATTACTACTGATTTTCTTCTATAGCCAAATTCTTTTGTTTGTCCCTGCAAATGAACGATAAAGTCCATGCTCATCACATTGAATTATAAGAACCTTGTAGAACACTTCAGTGATATACACGATTTTCAATATTTTTATAGTCTAATACCATTAAAATGCACCGCAAAGGTTTTTTTCCCCCCAATAGACCGTCATGTAACGAAATTCATTGTAAAAGAACCGCAAATGGTACACACTTCATTTTCAATACCGAACATGTCACAGTAAACCCCAATAACATATGGGGCATTCTCACAGTATTCTGACTTTCATGTCTCTGAATAATAATTTTTATTTTGATACACTTTTTTGTGTTTTTTTATTTCATTTTTTATTTCATTTTTTTTTCATTTTTTTTTTTTTTTTATCCGCAATTGCGGACACGTGTTTGTTGTAGCTGATGACGAGCTGTTATGTTTCTAGCTCGAAACGCGTTCTGTGTATTGTTTTATTTTATGGTGATTTTTTACAAAGTTTTATTATTTTAATTACTTCAAATCGCCAGTTTTTCGGTGCTATTTCGTTAATAACAGTAGTATTTCTTATATTTCTCTAACGAAGACTATGTTTTAGGTAGATTTCTTATGAAATATTACTTATTACATTCTCCAATATGTTGCAATTTCTGAACATTTTTTGCAGATCTACACCGATCATGACCCCTAGAAATTAAAACCACCTTCAGTAAAAAAACTTTATATATCTATCTATATCTATATATGTATATATATCACATTCTTCTGGACACGATAACTTCCGTAATTCTGCACAATTCTCTTCTAAACTGATACATAAAATCAAGGGGTATAAAATCTCGGTCAAGTTCGTTAATGGGCAAAATCGGACCAAGGGGGTGGAAATAGGGCGAGGTTTTGCGAAAACCGAAAAAAACCCATAACTTCTTAATTTTTGTACATATAAAATCCGTTTAAAATTTTTATTACTTCTAGGAATTGGGCCAAAAATTTATTTATCTCAGATTTTTGATAAAATTAAAAATCGGCTCAATTGGCTCAAAAATATGGTTTTAGGGAGAAAAAAAAAATCATAACTTCGCCAATTCTCAAGATATCAAATCCAATTAAATGTATTATAAATCTTCTTAATGTTATCTACAACTTTTATATTGCCAAATTTTTGATAGGACCGATTCGTACCAAAAAATAAATAAATAAATAAATAATAAGCGAAAACAAAGAGGGGGAGCTGAAGAAGAAAAAATCCATAACTTTGTCAATTCACAAGATATAAAATTCGAATGGATTTATTATATATCCTTTTAATATTGTCTACAATATTTATATTGAGACGTTTTTGATAGGATCAATTCTTACAGCAAAAACAAATTAAAATTATATAGCGGTTAAAGAAAAAAAAACATCTTATTAAGGGTGTATTCAAATCCAAACTGCTTGTTTTCTGACTAATTTTTAAATTCATTTTTGCTCTCAAACGCAAACATCGGTAGACTTTCTTATTCAGAAACTATATAATGTACCGTAATGATCTATTTTTGGATAGAAGCAGAATATATTTCAAAAAATTATGTCAAATTGGACATTTTGAACCGAATTTCCCGAAACGACTGAGTTAGAAATGAAAAATATTGTCCTACTGAGAAAATAATTGTTTATAAATGAAGTTTTAATTAATTGAACGAAAAATAAAAACACAGGCCGCTTATAAATCTCTTCAAAAATCACGTCAGCAAGTTTCATATTTTACTATTAAAAATGAATCTGAAAATGTGCCAGAAAATTTCGAATTGTTGAGCATGGAAAAGTATTTTTTTTAATACTGCCTTAACATGATTCTGATAAAACCAGCTGTTATTCAAAAATGAAATAAAATCTCGTCAGAAGCGACCAGATAAAATTGTTCAAGTGGGTTTATCTCTAATCATTATGTAGTTTTTGTTGGTAAAATTAGTATACTTAACTTCGAAATCTACCTCCGCCTGTAGGCTGGGGTGGCATGGAATTTTTATAGTTGAAAGTACTAAGATATTAAAGTAATTTAACATCTTTTTTAAATGGTATCTTATCTTTTTACGCTCGTATTCATGAATAACTTCGACCGAGGGTTAAACCACGGGTTCAGTAACCCCAGGTTGGTATTTTCAACCGGGAGTTGAAAACTCGTATTCACCGTTTACTTCAGATGAAAAGTTACCCAACTCGGGGTTTCTCGACCTAGGTTGAACGAAATGTGTTTATTGGTTAAAAAAATCACATGACTTGTTCGGTTTCGCGTCGAGACTTCGTTTGTTTATGTTTTGGAAGAAAAACGCCAATTAAAAAAAAAAAAAAAAAGAAAAGAAAGAAAAGAAAGAAAGAAAGAAAAGAAAAATTCAATGTAGTGTTTTTTGTTTTCCTTTATTCCCACAAAATGTATGGACAAAATAATAAAAAAGAAAAGCGCCCAGCTAAACTGATGGCATTGAGCTCACAGGCTATTCACACTAATTGTATATCATACTCTTATTTTAAAGAATAATGCCCTCAAAAAAATAAGTGAAGGGGAATTAGTCCCCGTTTCCCCCTTTATACTTAACCAGTGAACCTCCAAATCTAATCAGGGAAGATCCTTATCATAATAAACCGGTATACCAAATTTGGAGAAATCGAATAATCCTGCAAAAAAAAAAAAAAAAAAAAAAAAAACCATTTATCTAAATTAAGGGGGTGGACTACCCCCTTTATCCTTAACCAATGAGTCCCCAAAACGTAGCAGGGAAGCTCCTTAACATAATATACCGGTATACCAAATTTGGAGCAAAGCTAATAATTCTGCATGAAAAACCCGTTTATATAAATTAAGGGGGGAGTACTAGCCCCCCTTCCCCCTTTATCCTTAGCCAATGAACTCCCAAAACTAATCAGGGAAGTTCCTTAACATAATAAACCGGTATACCAACTTCGGAGCAAATCGAATCATTCTGCATGAAAAACCCATTTATCTAATTTAAGAGGGGCGGGCTAACTTCCCTTTTCCCCCCTTTATCCTTAACCAATGAACCCCCAAAACTAATCAGGGAAGTTGCGAAGTTCCTTAACATAATAAACCGGTATACCAAATTCGGAGCAAATCGAATGATTCTGCATGATAAACCCATTTATCTTAATTAAGGGGGGTGGACTAAACCCGTTTTCCCCCCTCTATCCTTAACCAATGAACTCCCAAAACTAATCAGGGAAGTTCCTTAACACAATAATCCGGTATATCAAATTCGGAGCAAATCGAATGATTCTGCATGAAAAACCCATTTATCTGAATTAAGGGGTTGAACTAACCCCGTTTCCCCCCCTCTATCCTTAAACAATGAACTCCCAAAACTAAACAGGGAAGCGCCTTATCACAATGAACCTAGAAAAAAATTTTGAAGCAAATCGGATGTTTCTATCAAGAGTTATCGCGTTACGTACATACATACATACGTACGTACGTACATACATACAGAACGGGCGGGCACATTAGCTCTCAGGCTTTGATAGCCTGTGAGCTAAAAACCTGTAATCACTAAATATGGATCAACTTAATTTTTCTTGAAAGTTTTAATATTTTTTAAACAATTATTATTATTTTTTTAAATTTATTAATGAGTTAGGTTAATGATATGAAACGTGCAACTGCTAAAATAAATGTTAAAAGGTTCTTTATCAAAATAAATTTTCGCATTGTTGCTAAAAAATGGAACTTGATTTGGTCCAAAACTAATGAAACTTGATTTGAATAAAAACTAAAATTTTATTTCAACAGCAATTATGATGATTTCTATTATTAATAGCTCTAGTTAGCAATTAAACAATTTCTGATAATGAAAATATTAAAATGGAGAAAAAGGGAAAAAAAATTAAGAAAGTAGTCTGTTGTACTTTATATATACTATTTCTTTTATTAGTATAGATGGTATCCCAGGTGTATTAATTTTATTGTTTGGATTTTCAGCGAGCTAATTAAAATGTTTAATTCCAATTAAATTAGATAGTAATTAATATTCCAGGTTGACAGGAAAAAGTAGTGAAATAATATTAACAGAACTGCAAGGTGATCCTAGTGGTGCCCTGGCACCAGGTACCAAGCCGCAGAGGCGCTCCATAGGCGCATATAGTTGTCACTTCCGAGCGATTGATAAACATTTTTCATTTAACTAGTCGCTAAATACAACTCTATACTTCCTTTAAGTTTAAACTGTGTGCAGTGGAGATATTTTATAAGATATTATTTTAAGGAACGCAACTATTTTAAACTTTTTAAGACTACTAGTGTATAGTGTATGAATTTCCATTCAACACATATAATCGAATAAGGCCTTTCCTAAATCATGATAAATGTATTCTGAATACTATCTGGACAAATAAATGTGAAATGTTACAGAAAGTTGAATTTTTATCGACCAGCTTTTAGGACCTATCCCCACCTCTTCCCCTCCAGCCATTTGTATGAGAATTTTTCTATTATCACATTTACAAGATCAAAGCTATTCACTTGATTATCTTTGACTATTTTTTGATAAATTAGCGTAATAATTACGAAATATTATTACATGCACGAAGACACTTGTTTTTGGTTGCAGTGTTGCATTTGAAAAAATGTATTTATTTAGAAAATGTTATTTTATTTTCTATATTTTTTCCAGCTTCTTAATTTCATATTTTTAACTCATTTGGATATCACTTCATTAGATGTAATAAAAATCTCATTAAGAATAGAAATTAAAAGTGGAATTTTTTTCTTTTTTTTTCTTTTTGATGACTGATTAATGATAGATTTCTAGACTAAATAGGCAGAATAATGATAGTTTGTAATCTAACAAAACAACTCAAATTAATTATTAATAATTTGATATAATTTTACATTATCTAATAAATAAAATAGCTGTCTGTTGTTTGTGAATCGGTGGAGAAAAACAAGTTCTCATTTGTACCACCCTACCCATTCCCTCTATTTTTTTTCTCTTTTTTGGTGTCATTCTTTAATTTGAGTAAATTAAACGTTTCTCAAGATGCTGTGTAAGATATAGAAATAAAAAGAAAGTTTAAAGTACATATTACCAAAAACAGAAGAATATATGTAATCTCATACATACACATATATATATATTATCTATACAATTATTGACTGGTTTGTTTATATTTATACATTATATCTCCTTCATTACATCTTGAATTGTTTGCTTTCATAAATACTTATGAGCACGAAGAATTTATTTACCTTAAAAATAGTCATCATAATAGTCATAATGCAAGTGCTGATAAAAATATTTTTGGTGTGGGGTTATTTTAAAAAAAGGAAAGTTTTTTTTTTTTTTTTTTTTTTTTGCCAGCGTATTTCAACCCTTTAGTAATTTATTTTAATTTAGCTGTCAATTAAGAAGCAAAAATTATAAGAGATCTCTAAAAAAAGTCACAGTTTCAGGAGGTAACAATGAAAAGTTATTCATTTTAGGATTTATTATTACTATTATTATTTTCGTATAAAATAGTACTAATGCAATATTTTATATTATGTATAATTTTGAAATTAAAATACAGTTGAAAAATAAATGCCATAAAAATAAATATTTCAAATTCCACAAAAATTGGGAAACATACTTTGAAGCTTACAAACAATCGTAAAAAAAAATCAATAAGGAAATAAAACTCAAATTGTTTAAATTTTAAGTTAAAATATCTAATTTATAGATATGATTTATATTTATCTCAGTTTGTACATAAACAATAATATATCTTTTACACAATAGACCCAAAATTTAATTTTAAAACATTCTATAAGTACTGATCAAAAATCTACAGAGAATCTATGGATATTCTAAGATAATCTGTGTATTTCTTTACTTAACCCGGGAGAACTCGCTGCATGAGATTTTCTCTCACAGTCGTACTTTTTTAAGACTCTTATTTAAATCATTTTTCATTTTAATTAAAATTTCAAAGTGTTTTACAATTATTTTACAATATTACAATTAATTTTTTTTATCGGCCCGGTCCGGCCCTGCAGGCCCGTTCAATTTTTTTGCCGGTCCGGCCCGGCCCGTTGAAAAAATTGTCCTAATCCTGCCGGCCCGGCCGGTTTAAAAATTCTCCTCCATTCCACCGGCGCAGCCCGAGCCCGTGCAGACCTCTAAGTCAAATCCACTTTCTTGTTAAAACGTTTTCTTTCCATCGTTTGGTGCAAGACGAAAGTTGTGTTTGTCAATAGATAAAGCAGTCCACTGTTTTGCCACCATCATAGCATTGTGGCAACAAAGTAATCATGAAGTTGACTCTTTTTTAGTTCAATAGTTATCATGACCGGACAAAACCTTTCTTTCTGGAAGCCCTTACATGTATATATTTTAATAACTAAACGCGTTTTCTTTGTTTGATTGAGAATTTCTTTTCAATAAAAAACAGTAGGGTAAGGTGCCCTATTTTCGTCCACCAGTCACTTTTAGGCCCTTGGAAGTTGTAATTTTCAGTGAAAATCTACCAAATTTGGATTTTACATAGACTAACTGCCCACGCGCATAGAAACATAGGCAAATGTCGTACAAACAAGTAATAGAAAAATTTTGTTTTTAAAGTCAATTCCTACTTAGGCCATCAAAGAAAAATTTTATATAATCCCTTAAGCTAATATTAGTTTTTGTTGCATTAAAATATCTCAATTTGTTGATTTCCTATAAGCAAGTAGATTTACAATGGAAGTCTATGGGAATTTGGCGAAATATTAGAGATATCGCCAAGTTGGCGTCACTTTTGGGGACTAATTTTGGCCGCCAAATTTGGCTATATATCGCCAAGTTGGCGACAAACTTGCCGGTATTTGGCGACAGAACAGGGTCCCCTTATGGTAACCCCTTATTGAAAAAAACTTTCATTGATCTTCAATAACCAATGGCCGCCATTTTGTTTCCCCTGCAAAACTAAAATTAATTAATTAAAATTTAATTAATTAATTAATATTTGAAAAAACTGTATTAACATCAATTGTCATCCAGTACAAGTTTAAAAAAATTTATTTCAACTTGATAGGATGAATAATGAGTATTTTATTAACGATTGACAGTTTGAACAAGATAAATATATAAATAAATAAATATAGGGAGAGTGTGAGCTAATAGTAGGAATTGAAAAAAAATTAACAATGCGAAAAATTGTTTTTTCAAAAGTATCTAAAAAATACAAAAGAAAAAAAAATGCTCCCAATTTCGTCCCCCCTAAAAAATCCAATACGCCGAGGCTTAACTTATAACTAAATCAACATTTATTTCTAAATAAGTAAGTAATTTAATTTACATTAAAGTAAGGCACAAAGAAATGTACTAATTATCAGTGGAAGCATATCATAACGAAACATTAGCATAGTTGCCAAACTCCTGATTTTTCTCATACCAATATTTTTATGCAGAAATACTTACTTTATACAATCGCAGTTTTAACGCAATTAAATAAAGAAAACATTTTTGTAATCTTTTACTGGTATCCAAAAAATCGGGAGATTGGCAACTATGCATTAGCCATCCAAACATGAGGAAAAAATTGAGAAAAAATGTCATGAAAAAGCATTCCTAATTTCGTCCTCGGGACGAAATTAAGAA
>OZ010790.1:43476709-43544709 GCA_963932465.1 Maratus speciosus
CAGCAAGGGGGACGAAATCGGGACCACTCTACTTCCCAATATTACGGATCTTCAGTTCCCGTAAGATGAACTGAGCGTCCTAAAACTCACTGTATGCTACTGTCAGCATCTTACCAACGTAAAATACATGCAATGAATCAGAAATAAGTACTTACAGTACAGTAAATAACGTTCTACAAAACACCTAATAAGAACTCACTTCTTCTAAAAATAGGAAATTCGCCGTCTTTAATTTATGTATGCGTCTTGGCGAACGAAACTTTAAACACTGACTCCTTTTACCTTCCGTCCCCTGTGCCTTGCGTCATAAGTGGCGCCACTTTCGCAGAAGCGGAGAAGTGAAGGGGGACGAAATTAGGAGAGGGGACGACATATGGGCACTTTACCCTATATAATTTCTAATAAGTGTCGCCACTTTCGCAGAAGAGGAGAAGTTAAGGGTGACGAAATTTGGAGAGGGGACGACATATGGGCACTTAACCCTATATATTTTCTAACAGTATGTTTTATGTAACTTCAGACGCATGGCGTGTGTAGCTCGTCATGAGTATTTACCACTGATCCTGGAAACGCATGGCAACCTGAGCTCGTCCTATAAACAGAAGATATTAGGAATTGGGTTTTAATTTCATATTGTGTTACCGAAATCTATATATCTAATATTAGTCCAGGCAATAGAGACCGTATAGAGACTCTACCTAGCAAAATCAATGGTAGTACTGAAAATCAGCCATCTAGATGTTTTTTGGGTCGCTGAATTCGAATTTGTAACTTCCCACCAAAATTTCCCCCGGCAACCCTCCCAAATTTTGGTAAAAAGCCCCCAAAAAAGGTTTTTATTAAAAAATTCCATTTTTTATTGTTTTAGGGAAAAGTAGCTAGAAATTCAGAAAGTAGACAAAATTTGCAACAAATTAGATATATGACATTATGACTTAGGATGAAGGGGAAGGGGGGATCTGCCTCGGAACATGCTCCGCAGTGCTGCGTGGACTAAGTTGCGCAATTCCACTTAACCACTCACACGTTTACATTAGCCCTCCCATCTTCCCTCCGAACTTTCTCTATAAGGTTTACTTTAAGTTTTTTGGGTCGCTGAATCCGAATTTTTAACTTACCCCAAAATTTTCCCCCCGACCCCCCCCCCCCCCAAATAGTTGTTGTTAACTTAAATTTCTTATTGTTTTAGAGGAAAAGCATTACGAAATTCTGAAACTAGACAAAATTTGCAACAAATAGGATATATAACATTATGACGTAGGATAAACGGGGAGAGAGGGGGCTGCCTCGGAACATTCCCCGCGCGCTTTTCTCAAAAACCAAATTTTTCCAAAAAATCAATTTTTTGGGGGGTTGCCGTGTGAAATTTTGGTGGGAAGTTACAAATTCGGATTCAGCGACCCAAAAAACCTTTAGAAAGCCGATTTCTAGTACTACATTAATTTTGCCAGATAAAATCCCCTATTGCCTGCACTTCATCATTTAGTGCACGTAGCGCGCGCCGCAGTGCATGTTCCGAGGCTGCCCGCACCCTCCCCGTTCATCCTAATTCATAATGTCATATATCCTATTTGTTGCAAATTTTGTCTAGTTTCTGAATTTTGTAATGCTTTTCCCCTAAAACAATAAGAAATTTAAGTTAAAAACAGCTATTTGGGGGGAAAGTTAAAAATTCGGATTCAGCGACCCAAAAATCTTAAAGTAAACCTTATAGAGAACGTTCGGAGGGGAGATGGGAGGGCGAATGTAAACATGTGAGTGGTTAAGTGGAATTGCGCAACTTAGTTTACGCAGCACCGCGCGCATGTTCCGAAGCAGTCCCCCCCCCCCCCCTCCTTCATCCTAAGTCATAATGTCATATATCTAATTTGTTGGAAATTTTATCTACTTTCTGAATTTCTAGATACTTTTTCTCTAAAACAATAAAAAATTGATTTTTTTTAATAAAAACCTTTTTTGGGGGGCTTTTTACCAAAATTTGGGGAGGTTGCCGGGGAAAATTTTGGTGGGAAGTTACAAATTCGGATTCAGCGACCCGAAAAACATCTAGAAAGCCGATTTCCAGTACTACCATTAATTTTGCTAGGAAAAATTCCCTATTGCCTGGACTATATATATAATAAACTGTCAAGTGTGAGCATTACTCACGCACAGAGGGTTCCGTAGAATAAATATATGAATTTGTAATTGTATTATTAAAAAAAAAAGTTACTAAAAGAATACTAAGACTTTGTAATAAACTATACAGCGTATGGTTGGGTATAACTGTATATATTAGAAAAGTGTAAATGGGTATACCATGAAAGTTCAAAGAGATATGGAACCTAAATAATATCAAATATAGCTATTCGTATAACTCTTTTTTTAACATTATCCTAATCTGTTTATGATGAACTTAATTCGGTACTGACGATAAAAGCAGTGCTTAGTTAAACTTCATTTGGCATTTCATGAAACTAAATTCAGCGTAGTAATAACCTTTATTTCTACAGTGTAGCTAAAACGAAACCTTTGTTCAAAGTTTAAATTTGGCATTGTGCTAAGCGCGCTTCGAATTGAGGTCTCAAAGTTGCAACGCGGCCTGGGTCAGTGCCGTGTTTTTCCAGATAGGTGTTTAATTAACTTTTAAAGTCACTCGAGGCGTATTGAGACATAAATCAATGCAAACTATCGCGAATCCCACAGTATTTATGCGATTCATTCTAATTAAATCTTTCGAGGGCGATGCCCTTAAAAAACGGACACCTAATTTTAATACCAAAACAGACAACCGGCAGCAAGAATATTTAATTAAAATTTTCCTTTTATCATGTACGTGAAAATAAGCAAGTTCCTAATAAATTCGTTTATAAATTCTGGTGTCAGTTCATTATTTCATAAGTTTATAAATAGAATTACTTCGTATCGGAAAGGATTAAGTGGTCGCAGGACTCTTAAAGCTTCAAAATTTAAGAAATTTAAATTTTTTTAGATGTTAAACTCAATCTTTTCTGAATATTTTGATATAATTGTTTCCTTGAAATTCCCATTAGAACAGAAGTTTTGGCTTTTAGAATTATACCCGCTCAATAGCTGAAGCGGCGCTTCCGAAACTTTAAAGTCATTATTTTCCAATTGGCGTTTTTGGGGAATAACACGCAGGATACCTCAGAAACTTCTGAATATTTTTTCATGAAATTTTCAAAACATATATTTGATGTTAGTCTGTATAAACTGAACCTAAAATTTCCTTTTTATTGTTCAAAAAAATATTTTTTACATGATTTTACTGTTGAAATTTTCAAAATTTTGAATTAACTAAATGCAACATTGCATTAAAAATATAAAAATGCTTTAAATACAAATTTATTTAAATTCAGGGAAATTATTACAATCTGAAATATAAGTAAGCACCAAAATTTTCATTCTAGTTGCAATATTTATTTTGTAATCCTGCGCGTAAATTGTTATGCCAATTTTTAGTTCGACAAATGTCTGACAGTTAAATTGTGTTTTAAAATCATATACATTTTAAGACATTAAATGTTGAAAATGGTCTTTTTTTCATCTTTTTCTCTTTTTAGAGTCCCGAGACCCCTTAAATTAGTATGTTTTTAACAATTTGACGTTTATTGCTTTTATACTGTTACTGGACATTACATTACACATATACCGGGTGTCCCAAAAAGGACTGACTGATTTTAAAATTCAATAACTTGCAAACGGTGACAGATATTTAAAAAATTCTTGCAGGAGGTTTATGCATAAGGTCAAAAGTTTTATTACAGTGATTTTCGATTTTAGTTCGAATTACAAACAATAGATGGCGCTGTAAGCAATAGTCGCTAAATACAGGCTCGATTTCTAGTCCTTTCTCTTGTTCCATGCTGAAAAAGGAGATTGAAATGTATTATCCGGGCCACGAAGTACCAAAAATCGAGCCTGAATTCAGCGTCTATTGATCGCAGCGCCATCTATTGTTTGTAATTCGAACTAAAATTGAAAATCACTGTAAAAAAAACTTTTGACCTTATGCATAACCCTCCTGCAAGAATTTTTTAAATATCTGTCACCGTTTGCAAGTTATTGAATTTTAAAATCAGTCAGTCCTTTTTGGGACACCCGGTATATCGTTAGAAGTTGTTAACTAGGCATAGAGTACGCCGCCCCTGTCCTTGTGTATATCCAAACTCACAGTACCTTTAAGGGTTATTATCAAGGCTAATTACCGATGATTTTTTTCGAAAATTGTTATCAACAATGCTTTCCTTCTTCTGCAACGATAGGTATATTCAGTGATGCTCAACAATTTTTCTGAATGCCCGTAAATCGAAATTTGTGTATAACAGAAAAATGCTAATTACTCAAAAACTATGTGACCTAGGGTAATCGCTATAATTTTCCGGCAAGGTTTACATTAACGTCTACTACCTCTATTTTTTTCATAATTTTAGTTTCAGTAGATTCGGAATTAGATGGGGGGGGGACATATTTTTTCCCTACATTTTCAACAACATCTTTGAAAATATAATACTTAAAATTAAAAGGAATGTATTTTTGAGTTCAGCGTTACAAAAGCTTTCACAGGATACCCCACATGACATGCAAAGAAAATATTTTTTTTATTCAAGTAGCATAATTAGCCCCTCTACTTTTTTACTAAATATATTTATGAATGTTTATTAATCTGAAAATATGTGGGTCAATGGTTTTTATTACTTCCCCGAATTTGAACTTTCCACGTTCCATAGTTTACGAGTAAAATGGCTGTGACAGACAGACAGACAGACACAGGATTATAGTGGTTCCGTTTTTACTTTTTAAGTACGGAACCCTAAAAATGAAAATTTGTCTTCCTGTCTATAATTCTATACAAATCCACAGTTTGGAAGCCAGAATTGTGAAATGTTACTTACATGTGTATTAAAATATGGCCGAGGCAACTAAAGTAATCCGGAATCGAAATAATTTATTGTTTATTATTAATTAATATAAAACCACCAATTTAACAGCAATTTTCTATCAGATTTAAACATCTTTCGTTATAGCAGTTGCCAACAATTAAAATTCCACAATAAAATTCTTACCACAACAACTACTTTTCTATTGCAAGATTTTCACATGAAAAATGAAAACGAAATAAACAATTTGACGAATTTTAAAAAAAAGTGTATTGTACGTCATGACTTTTCTCTTGCAAGATTTCCACGTGAAAAATGAAAATTAAATAAATAGTTTTACGATTTAAAAAAAAGGGGAATATTACGTCATATTGGAAATATAATGGACGTCAGCAGGTGAATAAATAACGTCATATGAGTTTGAAAAAATAGTATTGAAACATGATAAAAACCCTTTTATGAATATATTGGCATTTTGTAACATTTTGAGATTACCTGAATTTGTTTTTACCCTTTTTAGGGTTCGTTCATCTGACGAAACTGTATTCGTCTCACTCCTCAGTCTGTCTGTCTGTCAGTCACAGAGCCTGTTCTCAGAAACTAATATATGTTGGAGACTTGAAACTTTGGATTCTTATAGCTGAACACCTCACATCAAACGACAAATCATAAAATTTTGAAAAAGTCTTACATTTAACCCCCTGGGCTCTAACTTGTGTATTTTAAGCAATTTTTCTAACTCAGCCCCTAACTAAGTTCGAGATGTGAAATTTTGCATACTTATAGCAAAACACTTGCGAACACACGAAAAATCATAAAATTTTCAAAAAGTCTTATATTATTTACCCCTTTGGGCTCTAAGTTCTGTATTTTTAGCAGTTTTTCTAACCTCCGCCCTTTTCACCCGGGGAGTTCTTTACTAACTTTTGTCGACATTACTTTGATTACTCTGTCATATTATGAACCATAAGCGTACATATTTTAGTTCCCATTTTTACCGCCACTTGTTTAAATCTATTCCATATATATGCGCGTGTGTATGCGTGTGTATTAGAATTTCCACAAAGGTTTAGTTCCCTAGATATCATTCTTAGTGAAGAACTGAAATAAAGATGGATTTACCGCTTTTTTTCTTTGTTTTATACGGAATGTTTACTTTTGAAATTGATTTTTCAAAACAAACATTCTTACAATTTCGGGCAAGGCCGTGTACTTCAGCTAGTACAGAAATAAATGACGCTTTTCATGAAATGTAAATAAAAAGAGATACAAAAATTCGAACTCTTAATAAAAAGGCACCTTACATAATACAAATATTACTATAAATTTCTATATTTACTTCATAGAAGCTTTTTAATTTATGAAGCTATGAAGATTATTACTTTAACAATTGTTAAATTAAAATTTTATACGATTACAGTTCTTGATATAATTTTTTAACAAAAGGCTAGTAGCAAGGAAGTATAAAAGTAAAAATAATCTTATAAAAAACACTCTTTTATAAGCATTTAATGTTCCTTTTGGAAACAAGCCTAACATTTTAACACTAATTCATATTTGTATCCCGAAAATTCCCGATACAATGCATGGCGTTGTGATGTGTCCGATCACGGCCTCCTTCAGATACGGCCAAGAAAGCTCTCCCGTGAATAGCTTCTTCCGTTATAACTTTCACAAGCGACGGGTTCTTCAATCTTGAAGAAAGCGTTTAAAAAACATTAATTTTTATCGTGGACTGGTTTCAAAACTTTAAGAAAACACTAGACAGACAATTTCCCATTCTAAAATATTTTTAAATATTTTAAGTAGATTTTAAAAAAAAGGTTTAAGATAATGATTTCCTTAATAACACAGGATTCGTAAAAAAACTGGCCCGATATTGACTTAACTTTGTATCTTTTTTTCATAGGCATGAACAAATTGACTTAATTATAATTGCTATGATTCGGTATTTATAAAGTAATTTTATTAACTATTACGAAAATCACGAAAATATAGCTTCTTAAAAGTATAAAAAAATCTATATTAAATATTTACAGAGTTATATAGTACTTCTAAACAGAATAAAAGTAATTTACGAATTCTGAAACATAAAAATTGTATATATAAAATGTAGTACATTAATTATTTTTTATTGCAGTTAAAAGTTCAGCACTTAATAAATAAAGTTCTATTGTTCATTAACATTTATGAAATCATCATAGGAATAATAAGAAAAAACGATAATAAATGTATATGAATAACTTTAGTTATTTAACTAAAACACTCCCTAAATTACAAGCTACTATACCTGCAATTAAAATAATAATAATAATTTTAAAGCTTCTACATTTTTAATTCATAAATGCAACTTAGCATACGAGATTAAATATATGTATACCCAATTATAATTAAAATTAAAAACCAAATGTGAAATTTGTTGTATTATTACAAGCCTATATATATTTGACTATCATAAGTAAATATATATATAAACTCAATGTAGTACATTACTTGAAAAAACACTTCAGTATTTACAAAACATATATTATGCACAACAACTTGTAAACTTTAAATAAAAATTTCTATTATCAGTATGTATAAAGATAATACCACACACATTTGAATATTCTTTTTTCAATGTTTTTACAGTGTTATCAGAAAAAAACTAGTATTTCACATACAAGAATTTATTTCATTGTTAAAACAGTTGCATTATGCAAATGGATACGAAAAATATTTTTTATGATAATAATAATAATAATAATAATAATAATAATAATGTATTTGATTATTGATACAAAGATCATTTTACTACACTAATTCAATAAAAATTTCATTTTTAAATATTTACATTGTTATATTTCATGCGAAACGACTTGCTACAATTTAAAAAAAAATCCTATTATCTGTATGTATAGAGATAATATGCACACAATTAAATATTTTGTCGTGATTTAAAAAGCCTATAACAATAAAAACTAGTAATTCACCCATAAGAATTTATTTCACTGTTAGAATAGTTACATAAGCAAGTGGACATCGGTATGGTACTTTTATAATAATAATAATAATAATAATAATAATAATAATAATAATAATAATAATAAATCTGTCGACATCTTACAAACCCATATTTGATTATTAGTAATACAAGGATTATTGATTATTTCAGTACAATAGATCAATAACTACTTCACTTTTAAATATTTACGGAGTTATATTTCATGCAAAACAACTTGGTTAAAAAAAAAAAAAAAAATCCCTAATATCTGTATATAAAGAGATAATATGCACGCATTTAAAAATTTTGCTTTGATTTTAATGAGTCACCCAAAAATATTTTTATTAAAATAATAGTAATAATAATAATAATAATAATAATAATAATAATAAACGGATTTAAGAATTATTTCATTTTAAAAATATAGCTTAATATTTACATACCTGTCAGGTCTGATTGTAGTTCATTTACTTTTTAATTTTTTTTAGTTTCCCTTCCTCATTCATTTCAAGAGAATTTGAACAAATATTTTTGGATGAAGTTCTGCAATGCCGTATCACACAACTTTTGAAACTTTTCAATCCTACTGGGTCTGCGAATAGGGTCTTTTTCTGATAAACATTCACAAACACTCTAAATACACTATTCATAAACACTATGCAATAGAAATAATACGAACAATAACATATATATAAATACAAAATGACAACGGCGAGCAATGGCTATTACAGAAGAGCATCGAAACGAAATTTGTTTTTCCCTCCAAAATGCGACGGACTTGATGACGTCAGATCACGTGGTATGCTGCGATTTTTTGGCCGTTCCTGAAGTAAGCCGCAGTCCGATACATTCCGGCGTGGGACCCGAAGTGTATTATGAAAAAGTCACTTAATTTTTACGCTTAGTAAAAAACGCAAACAAAAGATATTATTAAGAGCCCATTTTTGTCACGAGAAGAAAGGAAAGCGCTAATGTTAAGTCTAATGGAGGCGTTATTTCAAATATCTGGTTTTGATGATAATAATTTTGTATGATATATATATATATATGTATGTATATATTAAGATTCAGAACCGGTTCCAACCGGATCCAAAAGTGAAAGTAATAAAAAAATCTGAAACCAAAATCGAAAAATTAAAAACTATTTTTATTGTAGATCGTCCTCCTATGTAAGAAAGAATTATTCAAAAATATTAAAATCAAAGCGGGATATTTGAAAATAACACCCCCATAGACTTCGTTTAAGTTTTTTACCGTGGCTAGTGTGGACTCTTAAGAGATATATAATTTTTGCTCCTTTTCTACATTAAGATAGGGTAACAGAAATATAAACCAAACAATATTTAAGCTATCTCTTTACAACTTCTAAATTGATTTCTCAAAGTATAATCGTAAATTAAGTAACATTAAACTATTAACTGATAAAAGCCTAATACTTTCATTATTACACTCTGCACTTCTTATTTATAAATTATTTTATAATATTTGGCATTTAAAATGTTTAATTGTTGCAGTTTCAGAGTCATTTGGCATATTTTGACGAGCTTTTATGTCACATCATTGAATCCATCCGTGTTTCAACTGTTATATAATTGTACGAGTTACAGGACATTTTTGGCAATTTCTCATTTTTGGTAGGGAAACGGAAAAATGACTTAAAACTAGTGCATTCACTTATAATGAAGTCTAAAAATAATTAAATGTTCTATTTTCATCGGAAAGTCACTGTAAATGTAATTTTTATATCTACCTCATACCAGGAAATACGTTAAAATTAGTCTAAAAACTTCATATTTTTGTACAAAAACCAGTTTAATATAATAAAAGAGTCTAGAAATATAACATATGCTCAGCTTTATAAGTAGTATAAAGTTTATACTATAAACTGTCTTTGAAAAAAATTCGTTCAAATTCCGTGCAATATAGTTGTTGTGAAATAATTAAAATAATAATTTGTTTTATTTGTAGCTTAATAAATTCAAAACAACTTTTTCTTATCTTAAAGAAAATATGAAGACTGGATTAATCTAAATAAACAAGAAATGAATTACAAAATGTTTCAGTAATATATATTTGTTATGCATAAAAACAAAACTTAGCTTGTAAGCTCCTTGTTACTTTCAATTTCATTATCTTTCCAGCTAAAAGTTATATTTTAAAACAATTCATATTTGTAAGATCTGTAATGAAACCTGGCATAACAAAGACATACTAAACCATTTAAATGGTTAGAATTTTATACAAAATGTTCGAAATTATCTTCGACAATAAATTATATGTTTCTTCTAAGAGGTAGAAGTTATTTTATGCGTTAACTCATTTATTATTTAAAAGTTTTTTTTACAATTTAAGTTAAATTTAACATTTAAACTAATATAATAGTAGATGTTACATTTATAAACATATTTTAAGTAATTAAGACGGTGGTTCAATAATTATTGTACCGCGTGTGTGTAAAATATTTCTGAGTTGCTACGCTTCAGAGAATTTTCCAGGCGAAATATCAGTATTTGTTTATAGAAAATTAAATATAGCTTAAACGCAAGAAATTTCGCCTGTTTTAAGGAGAGATTTTCTATAAGAATATACTGGTACCGAAGAATTTCCTGGCCTGGAAATTCCCAGAAGAGTGGCAACCCTGTATTTGTACTCCAATGGTTAATGTGGAATATTGAAGCCTAATGACTGATATGCCTATATACTCAATTTCTGAACCGTAGCTGCTATATTAACATTTTTTTTTTTCATTTTAGGTGTGAGAGATGGCACCTAGCTTGAAAGGGAGAGGGGATTGGGTAAGAATGGCTAGTTTGGAGCTTTTGCGATAGATTTGTGACAGTGGAGATAGGGAAGGCTGGTTTGGAGCTTTTTCGATAGATTTGTGACAGTGGTTGAGACGTGACTACATCACTATGATCCCGAGTCCAAACGACAGTAGCCATGTCTAATAAACTATGACAAATCTATCACATTGTCTGGTCCCATAAGCTCCAAACCAGCCTTCTCCCCCCCCCCCTCCGCACTCTTTCAGCTAGCTTCCACCACTCACGCGTAAAATGAAAAAGATATGTTAATACAGCAGCTACGGTTATGAAATTGAGCATTTAGGAATCTAATAAATTACGCTTCAATATTCCACATTAACCATTGCAGTACAAATATTTTATACGCACTTGGGACAACAATTATTCAACCACCCTCGTATTTCTAAATATGTTTTAAATAATTTTATGTTTTTGAATTTATTTGAAGGCTTTCGTCTCTAAATATATTATTTCGAAAAGGCAGTGATAATTACATGCAAGCTTTATCATTATGCCAATATATTAAATAGAGAGTATTTCTCTGAAATAATATTCTATTTAACGTATTGAAATAATAATTTATGGAGAAAATGCACTAAAGAAATTGTAATTTTTAAAGTCGCTTTGTAAGATGACTTTTTATATTTTATTTTTACGAAATATATAAAAGTACACGTATTATATATGTTACTTTTTCTTTTGCGCTCAGAATATTCAATTTTCATTTTCATGTTAATTATTTTGTTGTAGTTATACAAGCAATGTCTTCTCACAATGGCCGTCACAGCTAAAACCAAAGTCTACGACGTGTTTCAAATGAAAATCAAATTTCAAATTATTTTTGCTTAAAAGGCGCAAAGACCAACTTAGTGAAAAATATTCCATGCCGGGAATCGAACCCGGGTCATCAGTATAGCGCACTGACGTTCTACCGCTAAACCACATGGAACGATACCCAGCCTGGAACTTCTCACTATTACAAGTTGGCAAGGCTACAAACGCAGCACAAGATGGAATATTTTCCGTGAGCCACCAACATGGGGCAAACACAGACACTTAATTAAATCCAGCATCGATGAATCTATATTAATATTTGGAAATTTTTCCAGAGAGAAACATTCGCCTTGAATACAATATTTCAAATGAAAATCAAATTTCAAATTATTTTTGCTTAAAAGGCGCAAAGACCAACTTAGTGAAAAATATTCCATGCCGGAAATCGAACCCGGGTCATCAGTATAGCGCACTGACGTTCTACCGTTAAACCACATACCACATGGAACGATACCCAGCCTGGAACTTCTCACTATTACAAGTTGGCAAGGCTACAAACGCAGCACAAGATGGAATATTTTCCGTGAGCCACCAACATGGGGCAAACACAGACACTTAATTAAATCCAGCATCGATGAATCTATATTAATATTTGGAAATTTTTCCAGAGAGAAACATTCGCCTTGAATACAACATTTCAAATGAAAATCAAATTTCAAATTATTTTTGCTTAAAAGGCGCAAAGACAGACTTGAATTTGATTTTCATTTGAAATATTGTATTCAAGGCGAACGTTTCTCTCTGGAAAATTTTCCAAATATTAATATAGAGTCTACGACGTGTTCTGCCCTCGAGAATATTTCAGAGAAACAGTTTTCTCATTTTTATTCTTAATCTTATTTTTATTTTATTTCATTCTACAGTTTACTGCTCTTTGTTTTTATATCACATTAGCTTTATAAAGTATTCCGTGGTGACTTTTCAATTTTATTTTAATTGAATAATTCATCCTCTGAAATTTGCTGATGATATCCCAATTAGCCATTTCGTTTATTAAGCAGAAAATAGTTTCTTGCTTTTTTACACATATATCTTTTTCAATCCAGTAAATTTTAAAAAATAAGTTTTTATTCTACAGTTTCATCATATAATTGTTTTTTGTAGGAATGGTAAAAATAACAGTATCGTAAAATTACGTATTATCAATATTTTCTAATTTTATTATTTGTTGGTTTTTATTTCATTATTAATGATATACCATTGTGCATATCATTATAAAAAATAATATTAAACACGTAATTCAGCTGTTTATCTGGATTTGTTTTATAATCAATGATTAAAAAAATATCAGCAGCAATTAAAATGCGTTTATTTTTCATTTCATATAAGATAAGTTATTAAACTATGTAAAACATTCTATATTATTAAATATAAACAATACTTCTACATATATACCTACCCTATAATTATAAAATTCTAATGAAATGAATTTACGAAACGACGGATTAAACGACTGATTCAGTTTCACGGCTATTTCTCCTAAAATATGGAATATTATGCGGTGAAATTAACACCAAAAATCCGTATTGATCAACAGGTATCAAAAATGGTATCAGAATTTTTAAATTTGAATTAGTTTTCGAAATATTATTTTTTTTTCTAATTTTCATTATGTTTCTGTAGTGAAAATCTATAATGGCAACAAAATTATTTTATTTATTTATTTTTTTTTTTTTTCAAAAGGAGAGAACAGGGAAAAACTATAGGGATTATTAGATTTTTCCTTTTTCATCAATTTCAGATTGATAATTGAACTTATATATTTTGCTTCAATTGATAGTGAAACAATATTGAGATTAAGAGAAAATGACATCACAAATCTTAAAAACAGAAAGAAAATTTTAAATTAAAAATTTAATAATCACATGTTAAAAGCAGAAAATAAGGAAAGTTACGTCAAAATCTTGGTTAATCGTTAAAAAAAGTACGAAAACTTTAAAATAATAAAATTATCACATGCGAAACGCAATTAAAGGTGATAACTACGTCATTTGTAAAAGGTCGAAACATTAAATATCGTATGATTAAAGTGCCTCAATTTAAAGTTCCTAAAATAAATAAATTATTACACGTGAAAAACGTTTAATGGTTAATATTAGGTCATATTTAAAAAGCTCAAAAAATATTTCCAAATGCATTTAAACTAAACAATATATCTATCTGTGAATCTTAAAACAGTAAAAAGAAATTAAAATAAATAAATTATTACATGAGACATGCATTTAATAGTGGAAATTACGTCATATATAAAAACAATACATTTAAAATGATTATAAATGAAATGCACATAATATTCTACTACGAGCATCTTGAAGTAAACTTCAGTAGTGTGCATAAATTTTATCATGATTGAAATAGTGCAACATCATTGAAATTCGATGCGGACAGATTTCCCGTTATATAACCGACACTTTTGTGTGACTCTGTAAATGAATTATAAATGCTTTTATCCCCATAGAGTAGATCATTTTAAACACACATATATGTTTACTATCTTTACCGAATTTCATGCCAATCCATACATACTTTCTCAAGATATCATGCGCGCAATGACTTATGGGGTAAAAAAAGAGCTATTTTGATTTGAACAATACACAAATTTTGTAAAGGGTTAATAAATTTCTAATGGTATCATATTACAAAGCACAATCTGTTTAATCAATATCCAAAATTTCATGTTTATACATAAAAAGGTTTTGAAAATAGACTACTTCAAACTTTGAAGTTTTTTGTTAATTTTCGACGCGTTTAAAAGGTACAAGACTCCTTAAATTTCATTTGTAACGCTTTACTGGTATTGGCCGTAATGTATAAAGGAATACTTTTCCCTGTAAATGAACTATAAATAGTACAAACTCAATTTTTAATAGAGATCGTGTTATAGTAAACGTCAATAATATACAAACATTGCAGGGCATATTCGAATATATTTACGAGCGTTAGATTTTGAACAGATTAACCAAAGTCATAAACACTATTCACATTCAGGTATGTGGCAAAGTTTTAAAAAGATGTACAAAACAACCGAAAGTGGTAAAAGGTAAAAATAGAAATAAATGTGCCCAGTTAAAGTGATGGCATTGAGTTTACAGTCTATTCCCACTAATTGTAAATTATCCTCTTATTTCAAAGAATAATGTCCCTCGGTAAATTAAATAAAGGGAGTAATTAGTCCCCCACCTTTATACTTAGCCAATGTACCTTTAAATTGAATCAGAGAAGAGCCTTATCAGAATAAACCTGTATACCAAAATTGAAGCAAATCGGGTATTTCTGCATGAAAAACCTATTTATCTAAGTTAAGGTTGGGAGAGGGGGATTAGGACCCCATTCCCGAGATTTATACAAAAACAATGAACCTCCAAATGTAATCAGGAAAGCGCCTTATCATAATAAACCGGTATACCGAATTTGAAGCAAATCGGGTAATTCTGCAGGAAAAACCCATTTATCTAAGTCAAGAGGGGGGGGGGGGGGATGGCCATCCGTTCCCTCCTTTATATTTAACCAATAAACTCCCAAAACTAATCAGAGAAGCGCCTTATCAGAATGTACCTATGTACAAAGTTTGAAACAAATCTGATATTTTTATCAAGAGCTATATCGTTACATACATGCATACTTAAGTACATACAGAACCTACGGGCACATTAGCTCTCAGGCTTTGATAACTTGTGGGCTATAAAACCATTTTTTTTTTTTTTTGTTTTAAATATCGTTAACATTCAGAAAAGTGTTGGCTTCTTTACTTTCACGCAATAAGCGAGTCGCTGGGTCTCGACTGAAAGTGGACCACTGAGTTAGCGTTGTTTTCTATTCGTATGATGGGTGCAATCTATCAATAAGCCCATCCATAATCAATAAAAAAATGTATTAGTGAATCAATAGGATTATTTTGCGCTTCTTTCATAATATAGACACATAATTTAAAAATTTGTTTCCTTTATTGTTTTTTTAAATAAGCTGAATATTATCTCATTTTTCTGAAGAAAATCATGGTTGATTTCGTTTTTGTTCTGTTATTGAAGTTTTGTCTCAACTAAAAGTTTTACTCGAATGAAATTATGTCCCAAATTTTCGGAAAAACTTTATAATGGTATATTTAGATTTTGTTTATAGTCCGGGATCGGCTGCAGCAACCATCATCATATCGAGTTAACGGCTAAAATTCCAGGATTAGTTAAAACTCGATTCGCATATTAAAAGATAACTAGTCTACAAGTCATATCTTGATGGAACACACCTGCAAAGCCGGTTTTAGTGGTTGTCTGGTAGGTTTACCATTGTATTTTTTTGTCTGACTATCTGTCCGACATGTTTCCATACCTTTGTGTGCACGAAAACTCAATGATAAACCTACCGATCAACAACTCAAATTGGATCTTCAGCTGTTTTTCACAAAGATATGCCTTGTCAGACCAGTTGCATTTTAATATGCTAATCAAGATCTGTCTAATTTTTTAATTCCAGCATTCAACTTGATGAGCTGATCTGCCGTGCTGTTTCCTTCCAGTCTATTAGAATAGCTATCACTATAAGGATTCGAATATCCTATTTAACCAAACAAAATGCAATGATTTGAAATTTCAAACGTTTCCTGTGGAAATTCTCCAAATTACAGAGGAGCTTTAGATTAGTATTTCAGTTAAGAATAAAATTAAAACAGAAATTTGGAGAAAAGTTCATTAACATTGGGATAGCAATTACAGAAACTTTATTACAAGTATTACAAATGAGGTGTAGCGTTTCGAAATTTAATATAAAGACACAAGGTCTTAGGAAGGGGGGAGGGGGAGGAAGTAACCAAATTAAAAAATATCTTTAGTTCTGTTTTCAGTTGAACAAGAAAACCAAAATCACAAATTCGGACATGAATTAGAATATGTAGAGCTTTCTTATACGTTTGCCCTAATTTAACAATATTTTAATGCTTTTATGAAAGTACTTAAATCATATGAAAACATCATTAGATTAAAAAATATATAATATTGTAAAAAATAAGGTGAATTAATACAAATGTTCCTTCAAACATTCTCAAAGTGCATTTGTTAAATTATCCTTATTAGCTGATATGAGATAATATATTTCTCTGTTTTATGCTACTAAAAGCAAATTAACTGGAACATTTTTAAACAAATCGAAAATTTATTTTTAAAATAAAAATTTCAAGGACAAATTATCATTGTGTTGAAAATATGATTTTATGAGAAATGAAATCATGATTAACTGAATTCATTTTCTAGTATAGCAATTTTTTTTTCTTTGGCAGCCAATAAACCGAGAGATTTCCCTTATCAATGAGAGGGTAATTGAAAATTTAGGTAATCCTCATTGCACAAAATTTCATTGTGAATTACAATGGATTAAAGAATGGGAAAACTTCTTGCATAAATTAAAAAAATTATATAAAGTGATTTTATAGGTATTCAAAGTTCATTCATTTTTTAAACCGTTAAAACCGCATAAACTTAAATATTAAGATTTAATTATTATTGTATGAAGTAAAGCATCAGTAAGAGAAAGAGAAGACATTTCTTTTAAAACTTTTTGTTAAGCTTCAAACATTTTTATCAATTAATGAAACTTTCAGCTAATTTAATAAATAGCATAATTCGTTTATACGCAAAGAGTATTTTCGAAGAAATTTAATTCATTATTATGTATACCGCACTATCAATAAGTATCATATAAATAGAACTTTTTTAAATTATACAAAAAAAATCTTTTTGAAAATTTTATGAGGCTGAAAAATGCACAAAGCGTAACGCGTTATGCGTTTGATATTTAATCTATTCATATTTCTCTTCTTTTGCAACGTTTACTGACACAGTTGAAAAGTGTTTGTCTCTCTGTCTGGCTGTCTGCCCGCCTGCCTGCCTGCCTGCCTACAGGCTGTTCGCACACTAACTCGCGTTAATATGTTTAGATTGCCATGAAATAGATATATGTTATTGGGGTGTACTATGGCATGTTCCGCATTGAGTAGGCGTTTACCATTTATTTACAGTTACATTCAAAAGATCTCCGTTACATTTCGGTCTACACCAGCGGATGAAATCTATACACTTGAAGGAAATCTAACAGAGCCTTAACAATAATTATTCATTTCTCTTTCTTAACTTATCAAAAAGGTGAATTTTTCGTCACATCTTTGTTACAGTTTTTAACATAATTATCTATAAATGCAATGAGGATGTACGTCTTCACTTTTATGCCAAAAACAGTTTTGTTGTGTTTCTCCAACTTATTGCAATGTTTAACAAAACTGTTGGATGACTGCATTTTTATCGTCATAAATTGCTTGTAGCGACTCTCAAATTTAGCATTAAAATTGATAACACTGCCACATTTTACAGGTTGGTGGAAAAGCTTGGGACATTAAAGTTACTTTTACTTAAAAAAGGAAAAGCACAAGGATCATTTCAAGATTCTGACTTTTCTCCATTTTAAATAACCATTATTCCCTTCAAAACACGTTTATTTTTTCCCTTCCTGATTATCGTTATATGACTGCCATGTATTATCGGATTTTAACATGTAAATTGTATATATTATATATTCATTTACTCTGTAGGAGGCATACACTACAGCAATAGATATTTACTGTTTACAAAGTACATTTTCTAATGCTATTTAAGATTTAGAAATTTTATTAAGTTGATAGTACCATGTTTAGATGTTTCAAATATGTTTAACGTTAAATATGTTCAAGAGAGTAAGATTTAAATGCATTATCTTTAAATATTTTTACACCTGTAAAAGTTTTTCCTTGTTGCACACAGCAGAGCGAATACAAATAAAAGTTGTTTCAATAACATTTAAACAGTTGAGAAAAACTCTAAAATACATCATTAACCGGAAGAACTATAAAGATTTTTAGAAATTAAAAAAACAGTTTAAAACTATTTTTAAGGACTTTTCAAATAATCATTCTGTTTTTAATTCCATGTTCTACTTTTGATTCGGAACTTTTTTAAAATTCAGTAAAAGACTTTAATTTCATTTTTACGTTTTGCATGTATTACTGTTATTTTAGTCAAAAAACATTACTTTTCCAAAAAGCTGACAACGAATGGGGAATTACAAATTTAAAATTGCCCCCATGTGGAGCGTACGCCTTACGTTTTGAATCACCGGTCTACACTATAAAAACGAGATTTTCAATACTGAACAAAAAATACTCAAATCTGAGTATGTCACATAGTCAAAATGGCTCCGAATCAAAGATACTCAAGTTTCAAACATGTTTATAGTCATTTCTGGAAACATTTTCATACCCAAATATGAGCACATGATGTTTAATTTTTGAGTGTGTGCATGTTTTCAGAAATGAGTATATGTTTCAAACTTGAGTAATTTTGATTCGGGGCCATTTTGACTATCGACATAATTGCAGTTGAGTATTTTTTACTCAGTTTTGAAAATGTCGTTTTTAGAGTGTATCACTTTATATGAAAAATAATGCATTACATATAAAATTTGGTAGTCAAAGTAACAGAAAGAACACAGAAAGACAAAACGATAAACGTTAAAATCATCAAAATGCCGAGATTCTATGATAACTTATAGAAATTAAGTGTGCATATGATAAAAATAGGGATAAATATTTGGAAACAACAAAATTAATGAACTTACCTTCAAAACTTTTAATGAAATCTTGCATATTCTACATGCGAAGTATTTCTTTTACGAATTCACCCATTTTTTGGTTTCGAAGGCTGAAGAACTTTGCACTTCTGCGGTCATGTCACGACGGCTTTTAAGTGTTCTTTCGGGAACACGATAAAAATATAGTTCACTACATTTCATCTAATAAAATATTAATGTAAAGAGCGTTACGTTCGAAATCACAGCAAATGAAATAATATGGATAAATTCAACTACCCTGGAGAAATTTACTGCATTTAACGAATAAGAAATAATTCACTTTGAAATTGAATATTTCTAGCATTTCAGATTTGAAAGCATTGTGTCATCATATTTTACACAAAAGTTTCATAACAAAATGACAACATCAATTTAATCAGATTTGAAAGTGTCAATTTTCTCACTGTACGGAGAAAAATCATTTGATGTGTATTTTAATGTTACACTATTTTAAACACGTTGAAATTTATAAAGCATAACACTAAGGCGTTCTACAAAGCACGTAGAATCTGGTGTGCATATAATTTATAGTTTAATTAATATAGTGCGTATAATTTATTTACAGAGATGCACAAAGAAATCTGGCTACAGTAGAGCCTATGAAAAGTAATTGCTGAAAGTACGTTTTCAGAAATCTTTCGCGTTTTAAAAATTTAACTTATTTGCATATTACGGCCGGTTGCACATAAGATCTCTAATACATTCCCATTTATTGATGGAAATTGCTGAATGGGAATTTCCAACAGTGCTACAGGTCTAATTAAACTTACATTTAACATACTATGCAATATACATACAGATCTATAGGCCATACACAGTACTGTACGAAAACATTCGAATATTTTTCCAATTATTGATGGTAATTGCAGAAATTGACGTTTGAACTTCGTTATGTGTTTTGTATTTTTTTGTATTTTTTTTTTCTTTTTTAGACATTACTTTTCACATAATAAAGTTTTGTTAGAGTATTCTGAAAGTGTTGCAAAGCCTTTCATAATCTGTTCTGTACGCATGATTTTCTTTCTTTTTTTTCTCGTGTTGGTCGAAAATAAATGATCCCATGAACATCGCATTCCAAACCTCAAAAACTCCTTTTGTATTTCACACAGCTTTCAAGCTGATTTTTGATCTGATGAAAGTTTTTATTTAATTTCAGTGTTTCTATAAATTTCTCCTACAACGACATACATTCTTTCGTTCCATAATGTGAAATAATTTACATTTATGGTATCATATTTTTATATCAAACTGAGTCTTTATATTTGACTCAACAACAAAATATTCAAAATATTCCATGTAACAACCAACCGTACAAATTTTAACAGTGAATCTATGACTTAAACAACCAACACATAAATAAATTTGGAAATGTTTAAACGCGGAAATTACGAATGTTTAAATATAAAGTACTATTTCAAAATTCGGAATTAAAAAAAAAAAAAAAAAAAAAAAAAAAAAAAAAAAAAAAATCAGATACGATGACAGATTGTCTATTTTAATTGTCTAGAGTTATTTTGTCAGACCACATCTTTTTTTCGCATTTTATAAGTTAAACTGAAAAAAGTATCTGATTCAAGACTGAAACAAGAAAGAAAAAAATCAAGCATCATATATAGATTATGAAACACTTTTCAACACATTCAGAACAATATAACAAAACTGCACCGTTTAATAACTTAAAATATAATGTGTAATTAACCTAATGGAAACGCATAACACATTTGAAAACTCAATTTAAGATTCTTTTCCCATCTATAATCGGGAAAATTATCAAGTTCATTGAGTAGTCCTGTATATGATATATAGATTTATTTCTCTGCATGCAAAAATTTAGTTCATTTGCATACAAAAATTTAGTTCAGTTAGGAACTGCATACCTCAGTTGAAAATTGCCCTTGAGCAATTTCGGCTAATAAGGAGTATGGTTCATGAATTATTTTGTGCAGTCCAGTATACGAGGTATAGAATTTATATACAACGAGTAACATGTTAAAAATGAGATAAATGTACAAGCACATACCGAAATTGAAAACGCACTTTCACACTGCAAAAAAAAACGACATTTTTACAGTACAAAGTACTGTCCATCTGGCGCACAAACACGATCACTGTGAATGTGTTGTATCTTGCTGGCGTCCAAATAGCCAGCACATTGTGCTGTTAATTTTACGCAACTACTGTATTTCCCATGTTAATATAGTCAGGAAACCGAAGAAAGATACAACACATTCACTGTGATCGAGTTTGTTCTGACAAATTTACAGTGTTTTTTTTTTTTTTTTTTTTACAGTGTAGCAATTATTGCTCAAAAAGAATACTGTAACCGATTTATTTTGTGTGTCCCTGTAAATGAACGACAAGTGCTAAGAATGCCCTATTCTTTCGTAATCATCTGGTAGTGAACTTCAGTGATCTATAATAGGTTTCAATGTATTTGAAATAGCTTAATATCATTAAACTACTTCGCATACGACTTTTAGCCATATACTATAATGCAATAGAATAATTTTTACTGCCCCTGTAAAGGAATTATTAATGATACATACTTCATATACAATACCGGACATGCCATGGTAAGCACCATTAAGAAATTTCAATTGCATGAATATCTGAATATATTTACGAGAGTTAGAGCATAGGCAGACAGACAAGCGGCAAGACGGACAGAAAAACTGAATTCATAAACATTTTTCGACTTTGTTGGAAAATGTTAAAAAATAGCATTAACAGTTCCATTTTTTTAAAAGAAGAAATGTAAGAAAATACGACTAATATAAATTTACTTTAAATCAGTGGAGCATATTTTACTTGAAAGTAATCTTTTCTTTAAAATTAATCTAAAGCTGTGCTGAACAAAAATTTAATATTTTAATTTAGATTAGAATTAGATGTTTTTTTTTAATTAAGAAAATAAAATAAAATACGCAATGCAATTCCAAATGTCGTTATTTTCTATGTGAAAATTCTCCTTGAAATTTATTTTGATAAATGGATTTTAATTAGAAATTTTACCGCAACAAAAAAAAAAGATATATATATATATATATATACGTATAAAGCTGTATAAATGCGGCTACAAGTCAAATTTATTATTATTATTATTATTTACATGTTTGTGAGATTGAAATTTCCGTTAATCTTTATTAAAAGAATTAACTGAACATTCGAAAACACAAAATTATTATAAGATATTTTACAGAAAAAAGTCAAATTTCGTCGAACTGTAGTATATGTTTTCTGCTTATATAATTTTATTTAAAAACATTTATAAAGAGTATAGGGTATGACCCATGTCAATTCAGGCAGCCAAAGAAAAAAATCTTACCTTCATAGTATAAGAAGTTTTTGAATTGAACATATATTAAAATAAAAAAAAAAATAAGATACTTGTATATTTTGGTTTTGCCCCAAAAAATTCCTGGCCCGAGATACAGGCCGCCAAAGATGGCATCCCGGCACCGTTTCCAATTCGACATTTCCGATAAAAATTTTAAAGTGCTCTATTTCTAGAACGGTGCAAGATATTTTGTTGCGTTTTTTTATTTTAAAGATAATATTCTTCTCTTTAAAATGATATACCCAATTTTGAAAAATGTATTCAACTTTTCTTGTGGCAACCTTTTGAAAAAAAAAATTTTTTTTTCAAATTTTTTTTTTTTTTTTTTTTTTTTTTTTTCGAAAATGCCAATCTTAAAAATTTTGATTTTTTTGCTGTTGATCAATACTATTGGGAACTATCTTCACTGTAAAGGAGAACTTCCACTTTTGAGTTTAACAAATTTCAGAAACATTTAAAAAATTCAGAGAATTTTACAGGAACTGTATATATACAGTTCCAGTAAAAGTCATTGAATGTTTGCTTATTTGTATCATATTTGTAAGGATAAGCCTACTATATATCCTAAACAAGTTAGAAATTGCAATAACAAATGTGGCAAATGAGGTGCGGGCATAGTATTAGCTAGTTTTACAAATATTCAAATCTTGGTGCAATAAGTGTTACACTCTTTGGCAAAAAGGCATGAATACAAAATTTACTGTAATTCCATATATTAAATTCAGTAATACGGAAGTAATATGAATCCATCTTTAAAGGACTTAATCGCCATGGCAGCCTAGAATCATTGCCTATCATGGTATATTATTGAATCAATTATGTATTATAGGATTTTTAAATAGAATGAAGAAAACTTTTATCAATGTCTTTTATGTTTTAATTTGATTTTCATAGCATTTGAAGTGATACATACTTTATTGCAGAGGTTTACAAAAAATTACTTCCTGTTTCATAGAAATTGCATAGTGTTTACAGGGACACCCAAAAGATTTCGGATACTTTACCTTATTGGAAATACTGTACATTAGCAATGATTGCTAGAGGTGTATTTTTAGTTGCGATAAGAGTTTTTAAGTTTAATTAAATATTTCCATATTACGTTGTGTGTATAAAGGCTGTAGATCATATACAGGGCTACACAAAAGATATCGTAAGGGTATTGCTGGAAGTGCATTTTTAGTTGTGTTTGAGTTTTTAAGTTTAACTAAATTTTTCCATATTACGTTGTGTGCATAAATGCTGTAGATCATATACAGGGCTACACAAAAGAAATCTTAAGGGTTTACTGAGTATGAATGAAAGTAGCTTAAAGGTGATTTTTAAATGAGTTATGCATTTTTACACTGAACTACATTTAGTATACTAAGATATGTTTGGAGAATATAGATAAAATGATATACAGGTCCATGCAATGAATTAGATACATGGCCGTCTATGGATGATAATCTCTGGAAGTGTGATTTCACTGGTTTTAAGGATGTTATAATCTTAATTAAATATTAGCTAAATAGTGGTATGGATATAAAGATAGTAGGTAAAATACAGGGTTGTGTGAAAGTATTCAAGTATGCTTCCGTCTATTGACATAAATTTCTAAAAGTCAAATGCCGACCTATTTATGTGCTTTTAACAATTTCCAACATAGTTGAAAGTCTTTATGGATTCGATTTGTCTGCCCATCTGTCTGAACTCTAACTCGTATTAATATAATTTGTATTGCTGTGTAATTGATATATGTTATTGAGATTGTTTTACTATGTACGGTATTGAAAATAAAGTATGTATCACTTCAAATGCTATGAAAATCAAATTAAAACATAAAAGACATTAATAAAAGTTTTCTTCATTCTATTTAAAAATCCTATAAAACATAATTGATTCAATGACATACCATGATAGGTAAAGATTCTAGGTTGCCATGGCGATTAAGTCCTTTTAAGATGAATTCATATTACTTCCGTATTACTGAATTTAATATGTAAAATCATAATAAATTTTGTATTCATGCCCTTTTTGCCCAAGAGTGTAACTTATTGCACCAAGATCTGAATATTTATAAAACTAGTTATAGTACGCACGCACCTCATTTGCCACATTTGATATTGCAATTTCTAACTTGTTTAGGATATATAGTAGCCTTATCCTTACAAATATGATACAAATAAGCAAAAATTCAGTGACTTTTACTGGAACTGTATATATACAGTTCCTGTAAACTTCTCTGAATTTTTTAAACGTTTCTAAAATTTGTTAAACTCAAAAGTAGAAGTTCTCCTTTACAGTGAAGGTAGTTCCCAATGGTATTGATCAACAGCAAAAAAATCAAAATTTTTGGGATTGGCATTTCCAAAAAAAAAAAATTTTTTTTTGAAAAAAAAATATTTTTTTCAAAAGGTTGCCACAAGAAAAGTTGAATATATTTTTCAAAATTATGTATATCACTGTAAACAGAAGAATATTATCTTTAAAATAAAATAAACCGCAACAAAATGTCTTGCACCGTTCTAAAGATAGAGCACTTTAAAATTTTTATCGAAAATCGCGAATGAGAAAGGATGCCGGGGATGTCATCTTTGGTGGCCTGTATCTCGGGCCAGGAATTTTTTGGGGCAAAATGAAAATATACAAGTATCTTACTTTTTCTTAAATTTTAACATATGTTCAATTCAAAAACTTCTGAGAATATGAAGGTAACCCCCCTGCCTGAGTTGATATGGATTCAGCCATAGTATTTTATATGCATTAAAACTAATCTTATTTCGAACGAAATGTGTTCTTCCGTTATATTTTTAGAAAAAATATACTTTGAAAAATGGACACGTGTGCAAATGCGTGTAATGAGGCTGTAACGACCGAAAAACTCCGCAGCCTATTTTGTCTCATAAGTTGCGAAACTGGTTTTGTCCAGCGGTTGTCCCTTAATCGCAGCCTAGAGTCAGATCTTGTCCACGGATCGCCGCCGCGATACTCCAAAGTGTATACACTTTCAGCAATCTCGTCGCCAAGTGGAAAAGCTCGGCAAATGAGAAATATCGTCAATGGCAAACTGCGCATGTTAGACTGAATATTACAACCATAGAAGCTCCTGAAGTGATTTGAACGTGACCGCAAAACGAGTCGTTCTCGTGTATTTATTTTGATGTGTTTCATTGCTTCATGAAAACATATTTCTATGAAGAGAAAGGTTAGTAGATTTGCAATATATGTCTCGTAATTTTGTTGAAATATTATTTGTAAAATAAATTCAAAGATGTAGAATTTTTATGCTGTTTTTCAGGTATGATGAGGTAATGTTGATTATACCAACATCTATGAAACGATATCGATCTTTATATTTTCTGGATCCCATAGTTTTATTAATTTCACAGATCTGTTACGATAAATAGTGGTGTATTGTGTACGCAGTCAATAGAATATATTTTGTAGAATTTATTAAAACAAAATAGATTATTCTTATAAAGTAAAACATGTTTGTTTGGCCTCAACTGGATGATACTGGTTTAATTACATGCAAAATTTTTTATAACCTAATAATTTTATAAACGTGGTAACTTATCATTTAATATTATTATTTTAAATTAGAAGTTTTTATGAAATCCATAAAAAAATAATACCCCCCCCCCCCCCCAAATACTAAAGTAATGTATTTTTTTTATTTATTTTTTTTTTTTATTTTTTTTTTTTTAAATATTCTAATGTAACACATAAAATTTGTTAGTGATTAATGATGCAATATTCAATTTTTTTAAATGTATTTCACCCAATCTAATCTCTTAAATATATACTTCAACCTACTTATGAAAAGCAAAACATTTTTAAATTGTTACTTAACTTCAAACAAATATACATATCGCTCACCCGCAAAAAAGTGACACATCTCAACAAAGTAAATTTCACGGGAAAGGCAAAAGAAAATTTGCATGACTTTACTGTAATATGAAATTATAGCCCTTACCTCTGCATGCAGGAGTAAAAATGTGTATAAAAGCATAAAACCCTTAAGAATGAAGACGTATGATGAGGTTTGGAGGGTTGGATAATTTTACCTCCCTACACAATCCACCCTTCGTCTGTGGTCACTAATGTACATACAGCGTAATAAAGTGATTTTCCGTATAACTACACTGATAAATACTGTTTGTCTAGCAAGATGCACCTATGACA
Organism: Maratus speciosus; assembly: GCA_963932465.1. Taxonomy (NCBI): domain Eukaryota; kingdom Metazoa; phylum Arthropoda; class Arachnida; order Araneae; family Salticidae; genus Maratus; species Maratus speciosus. Next base: position 43,503,359 of record OZ010790.1, read on the forward strand.
GACTTATTAGTGGAATAAAATGCAAAATGAATTTTTTGCAGCATGTGCCACTTTTCTTGCGGGTGAACGATATTATAGAACAAAATATTTTCCTTTATTCCATGATTTTTAAAATCTCAGTATGGAAATCTTTGCAGAAAGAAACAACCATTTTTAATGCACAGAATTCAGATATAAAAAATGTTATAATGTGTTTAAGAAGCCATTTAAAATGTTTACTCCTTACTAGGTGCATGTCTGATCACACAAAATGGTTATAGGGATGTTGGGAATAAATTTTTTGTTCACTCTTAGTTTGTAACAGATAAACAGTGTTGTAATAGTAAAAAAATAAAAAGTGAGAGTATAAACTATAGCTTTGTTAGAGAAACAGAAGGTATACTACAAAGCTTGTTAGTAAAATCAAAAAGATATATGGTATATAACTCTGTATTGCCTCTACCACACCTCTGGAGATAAACTTTTTTTTAACTTAAAAGAAAAAAAAGCTGAATTGGTTGCATTAAAGAATATATTTAAATGATTCAAGTGGTAAGAAATAGAATATTTTTTCACTTAAGCCTAACTGCTCAGTTCTTATATCTTATTTCGTCTTGTTTTTCAAAAAAAGTATATAAATTTTGCATTATTTTGAAGAAAAATGTAGAACATTTATTAAAAATAAATATTGTATGCAATATGAAGAACTAAAACTCACCTTCATTATTATGATTATCCAAAGTTTTTCTTACTAAGCATAGCCAAACTTTATCAACAAGAAAATTCAAAATGGCTACTAAGCATAACAGTACAGCAGTAAATATTTTACTCTTGAAAAAAAGAGAAAAAATGACTGACACATGTAACTTCTAAAAGTAAATAAAATTACCATTTGTATTAATTCATTTTTTCAGTTATTCAACCTAATGTAAACCAAATATAAATTAATAACTAAATTTCTCTTTCTTGCGTATGAGTATAGCTTGCTTTTATAGTTAATGGTTAAAGCACATTTATCAAATTTTCATCAATTATCCCATTATTTTATTCTGTCTGAGTTTAATGGTCTTTAGAATATTAAATGTAGATCTTGTGCATTATTATTATTTTCTTTTAGTGTGTGCAGTAAGTAGTTAGGCATATTTTGATTGAAGAAGATAATTACTCTTTCATGGTATGAATTTTAAATATTCAACATCAACTTAATCTGTATAGCTTTTCTCCACTTATGTAAATCAAAATTAATATATTTAGTGGCGTGAACCTCCTAATATGAAAAAAAAAAAAAAAAATCCACTATAATTCATCTATTTTTAGTGATAATTAAACATAGTTTTAGTAATAGATAAAAAAACAATTTTATATATTACTCGTTAGTATTTAAAAAAAAAATTATCTGAGTAATTTTGAAATAAATATACAAGCGTACAATATTTTGTACGAAATTTTAATTTAACGATTAATATTTTAGAGATATCCTAAAATTATCTGTTTCGTATGTACATATATATTGTGTATTGTTATTATTAAACTGAAAATTTTATTAAATATTTATGTTTTAAACTTTAATTTTCTTTTTCTTTTTTTAGATCAAATTTTGCTGTTGATTTATGGCCTCTGGAGGACTGTCGACATCAGACCAGCTCCTGAAGGCATTGGTTTCACCCAAATGTACAGCTTTAATTTTACCAAGGCAGAAGTCTGACGTAGCTTGACACTTGTTTTTCATCCATTGACCTCCAAGTGAGAGTACTCTCTGCACCACCAAATTTGCTTCTATTTCATTGCCAGGAGCCATTGGCTAAAGAGTTGATCACAGCTTGTGCTGCTTAACTGCAATGTTCTAAAGGGAACTTCTGCTGTGTATTCAATTTGGTACGGTTGAATAAATATTGCCTGCTGTATATTGGTCGATTTGAATCGTATACGCAAGCAATATTTTTCCGACTAATGAGGAAACATACACTACTGCGCTGTGTTTAGCAACCCATCTAGAAGGGATTTGCCAAAAGTATGTGTTTATTATTATTATTTGATTCTATCATTTTTATTAATATAAGATTTTTGATACTTAATAAAATGTTACATTAAAAATTATAGCATAACAATATATTTAAACTATCACGCATTAGGACAAACCAGGGCCAAAACTAAGGGGGAGGGGGGGGGCAGACGGGGCGTGTCAGAACAAAGGGGTGCCAAATGAAAATTTTGTTTGTCGATTTTTCTCACATCTATGTTTAGCACAGTATTATTAAAATCATCTTGCCTCGGGTATGGCAGGACATAATATGCCTGCATGGTATGCCAAAGCATAGAAAAATGTAAGGATGATATGGCGTACGGATCCTGTATAAAGAGGATTCTTTCTCGATTCTGCTTTCAAGATTTTAATAAATCAATATTTGAGAAAGAAGATTATGTAGTTCAGTGTTACATATTTTTAATTTTAAAATAAGTTGGCTATTAGAAAATTAATAAAATTCACTTTGTAAATATTCTTTGCGAGGGAAGGGGGCCAAAATCATGTTTGCTCCGGCTTCAAAAAAGGCTAGTTTCGGCCCTGGGACAAACTGGAATAGTGATGGGCGATTTCGATTTTTTTAATCGATGCTATGGCGACCTCTATTTAATCGATGCCTCTAAATGTAATGTCATTTTCCTTAAAAAGTTGAAGGTAAAGCACTTGAATGTGCCAATACCAAAACTTTCTTCTATCTCAAACATGTTCAAACTCCAAAATTCGCTATCACAGTGTCAAATTTAAATGATAACCTATGGTCATCATGAGGATTAAAAAAGTATAGGTTTGTTGAAATATGTGCATTTAAAAAGAATGCATTTTCCAAATAAATAATTGAATTTTGGCCCACACCCTCTGAGATGTCTGCAACAGAAATTCCCTCCCCAATTCAAAGAGCATAAAAGCGAAACCTGTTGGGCAGTATACATCCAAGCCTAATAAGGATCTATTTATGTGATAGTGTATGAAGTATATGTGATAGTATATGAAGTTTGAATTAATTCCATGCATTAGTTTTTAGATATAGCTATCACGAATATCGTGTGAAATGCAGTATATCAGCGCAGCCTGTTATATGATTTACACGAAAACCTAATCAGGAACAACATATGACAATGTCTAACGGAATATTAAATTTGATGAAATTTCATTCATTAGTTCTAGAGATATGATCACTAAAATCGTGTAATTCCTGAAAAACGTGTTAAATTCAGGGGTTTCCCGGGGGGGGGAAATACCCCCCCCCCCCTCGAGCATTGAAATGTCCCCCCAAAAGGTTTGAGATTTTATGCTTAATGTACAAAAGTCCAAACCCCCCTCCCCTCCTCTGAAGTCTAGAATGCCCCTAGCTGGAGCTGCAGAAATCCCTCCCAGAGAAAAATGCTGAATTCAATTCAGCATAGCAACGCCCCCTATTGGGTGATTTACACTGAAACCTAATAAGCAACAACTTATGCCAAGGTCTAACTGAGTTTGATGAAAATCCGTGCATTAGTTCTTGAGATAGAGCTGTTGCGAAAATCGGGGAAAATGCAACATAGCAGCACCACCTACCAGCAAATTTACATCAAAACCTAATCATCAACAACTTGCGTCAACGTCTAACGGAATCTGAAGTTCAGTAAAAATTCATGCATTAGTTTTTGAGATAGCAATCATGCAGAAATCATAAAAAATGCAACATAGCAGCGCCACCTGCTGGGCGATTTTCACCAAAAAATAATCAGCTCCAATTTATATAAAGGTCTAACTAAATCTAAAGTTTCAACAGATTCCATGCATTAGTTCTTTAAATAGACCACCCACAATTTTTTTGTCAGAGACAAACAAATAGACAGGCTAACGGACAGACAATTTATAAAAATAGTCAAATCATATTCCAGACAAGACCTTCTAAAACTATAAATTCTTCAAAAACTGGTAGTCAAAATTTTTCACGAATCCAACACTTTTCTTTTTCTAAATACAAAAGAAAGCATGAAAAAATGAACAAATTGTCCCCACCGGACCATCCTCTGAATTCAACACTAGTTTAAATCATTAAACTTTTGTTTAGAAGCCTAGTTATTCGGGTTACTAGTTTATTATGTTGTATTTTTCAAGTTGGCCCCTTGTAATCCGTCTCCCCCCCCCCCTTCTTCGCCAATCTTAATTTACAGGGCCGTTCAAAATATGCATGCAATTTTTAAAATGCCAAATTCTCGTTCTATTTTATCATAAATCCACATTTTGACCAAAGATATATTTGAGGTCGCCCCTCCGACCGTTTAGGACTTACCTGCCGCCCCAGGGGGCATACTTACTGTTTCTTCCAAATCATATCGTTGGAAAGCTTTCAATGTCCTCTTTTATTTTCTGTCCCCCCCCCCCCCCTAGTTACATGCTCTTGGCATTTTTTAGCTCACAGGCTATCAAAGCCTGAGAGCTAATGTGCCTGCCGGTTCTGTATGTATGCATGCATGTACGTAACGCGATAACTATTGATAAAAATATCTGATTTAATTCAAATTTTTTTTCTAGGTTCATTCTGATAAGGTGCTTCCCTGATTAGTTTTGGCGGCTCATTGGTTAAGTATAAAGGGGGAGGGGGCTAACCCCCCCCCCCTCTTTAACTTAGATAAATGGGTTTTTCATGCAGAATTATCAGATTTTGGTATACCAGTTCATTTTGATAACGAGCTTCTCTGATTAGATTTGAAGGTTCATTGTTATAGTCTAAAGGGGGGACCGGGGGCTAATACCCTCTAATTTAGAGAGATGGGTTTTCTATCCGATTTGCTTCAAATTTGGTATACCGGTTTATTCTGATAAGGTGCTTCCCTTATTAGGTTTGGAATTTCATTGGTTAAATATAAAGAGGGGGGGGACGGGGCTAATAATACCCCTCTTAAATTTAGATAAATGGGTTTTTCTATCCGATTTGCTTCAAATTTGATATACTGGTTTATTTCGATAAGGTGCTTCCCTGATGACAATTGGAGGGTCATTGTTTAAGTATAAAGAACGGAAACGGGGGGGGCAATTTCCCCCTTAATTTATTTTTTGAGGAGCATTATTAGGAAAGAAGAGTATAATATACAGTTAGTTTGAATAGCCTGCGAGTTCAATGTCATCAGTTTAATTGGGCACTTTTCTTTTTAGCTCACAGGCTATGAAAGCCTGGAGCTAATGTGCATGTTCTATATGTACGTAACACGATAACTCTTGATAGAAACATCCGATTTGCTACAATTTTTTTTTCTCCTAGGTTCACTCTGATAAGGCGCTTCCCTGATTAGTTTTGGGAATTCATTGGTTAAGAATAAAGGGGGGGCTAGTCCCCCCCCCTTAATTAAGACCAATGTCAGATGGGTGTCTTTTTTGCTTAGGTATTATCCATTCACAATGCTATAGCATTGTGAATGGATTATAACTAAGCAAAAAAGATGCCCATCTGACATTGGGCTTAGATAAATGGGCTTTTTATGCAGAATTATTCGATTTGCTCCAAATTTGGTATACCAGTTTATTATGTTAAAGAACTGCCTTGATTAGATTTGGAAGTTCCTTAGTTAAGTATAAAGGGGGCTAGACCCCCACTCTTAATTTAGATAAATGGGTTTTTCATGCAGAGTTATCTGATTTGCTCAAATTTGGTATACTGGTTTATTATGTTAAGAAGCTGCCCTGATTAGATTTGGAGGTTTATTGGTTAAGTGCAAAGGGGGGACGGGGGCTAGTTTCCCCCCTTTTTAGATAAATGGGTTTTTCATGCAGAAGTATTCGATTTGCTTCAAATTTGATTTACTGGTTTCTTCTGATATGGTGCTTCCTTCATTAGTTAAGTGTAAAGGGTGGAAAGTCCCCTTCCCTTAATTTAGATAAATGGGTTTTCATGCAGAATTATCCAATTTACTTTTTTTTTTTAGGTTTATTCTGATAAGAAGCTTTTCTGATTAGATTTGAAGGTTCATTCATTAGGCATAAAGGGGGAAATGGGGGAGCTAATACCCCCTTAATTTAGCGAAATGTTTTTTTCATGCTGAATTACCTGGTTTGCTTCAACGTTGGTATACCAGTTTATTATGTTAAGGAGCTTCCCTGATTAAATTTGGAGTTTCATTAGTTAAAAATAAACGGAGGAAAGGGGGCGCTAACCCCCCCCCCCCCTTAATTTAGAAAAATGTGTTTTTATGCAGAATTATTCGATTTGCTCCAAATTTGGTATATTGGTTTATTATGTTAAGGAGGTGCCTTGATTAGATTTGGAGGTTCAGTATAAAGGGAGGAAAGGGGGCTAGAACCCCACCTTAATTTAGATAAATAGGTTTTTCATGCAGAGTTATTCAATTTGCTCCAAATTTGGTATACTGGTTTATTATGTTAAGGAGGTGACTTGATTAAATTTGGAGGTTTATTGGTTAAATGTAAAGGGGGGCGGAGGCTATTCCCCCACCCTTAATTTAGATAAACGGGTTTTTCATGCAGAATTATTCGATTTGCTTCAAATTTGATATACCGTTTTATTTCGATATGGCACTTCCTTCATTAGGTTTGGAGGTTCATTGGTTAAGTATTAAAGGGGGAAAGGGAGGGAAAGACCCCTCCCCTTAATTTAGATAAATGGATCTTCATGCAGAATTATCCAATTTACTTTAATTTACACCACCTTGCATGGTCAATAAAATGTGTTTCTCGCAGGAAGCGATTGTAGAGCTAGCCTTTTGCTCTGTACTAAAGATCTCACCTTCTGACCATGGGTTCTCTGGTTCGATCCTTGCTGCCATTCATTACCTGCATTAGTGACCTTAGACAAATGAACATATACTTCACCATCTCTACTCAAGAACAACAGATAGCAACACTGAAAAAACACCCAACAAGCTAAGCCTGTTAAGCACACATAGCATGCAAAAGCAATTATAGAACTGGTTCCAAACAATTTTTTAAAAATGAGCGTTTAAATTAAAAAAAAAAAAAATTATGTAACCAAACCCGAAAAAGTGCAACATCAGAGCCTCAGGTATCCCATGAAAAAAAAATTATTTTAAGTACTAATAACCGTGAGATATTTGTCAATAATGCTACCATAGGTTCAATATTAGCTTGTGAATGTCTTCGCGTGACTAATGTAGTCTCTTAATATTGTAATACAGTAGACTCCCTCAAATCTGCACAGTTTAGGACCAGAGGTTGTGCGGATTTCTGGTCATTGATTTGTTTACATTTTTGAAAGATTAATTTGATTGGTAGTTGAGCAAGGGAAATTATAATGAATGCTTACAATAAAGTGAAACATTAAAATAAGTAAAATATTAAAATAATTATGTAAAATAAAAATTTAGAAAAATATTAAATTATTACCGACAAAATTGATTTCAAAAGTCCTATGCTGCCATCTATTGGTAAAGTGATCGTAAGATCGAAACGTCATCATATAGATATGCTAATTTATATCAAATCAAAAGTAATGTAAATTTATTTAGTAATAAATCAGCTGTAATAACCAAAAGAGAATGATAAACAAAAAATTTAGTAAAAAACACATTGCAGTAGTCGCTGATTTTGATGCCATCTTGAATTTTGTTCCTGCAACTTAACTGTAAATTTCATTGTTTACATCTGAAAAAAGACGCGGATTTAAGGGAGTCTACTGTATTGAAATTAAACTAAAATCTGTAAAAATAAAATCAGTCTATAACAGAATTCTGCCTTAAATGAAAAAATTTTCAACAAAAAGAATATCAACAATTATGTCTGCTAAGATGGAAACCTGTATAAAGTGAAATATTTTTCGGTTCCATTTGATTACGTTTTCAGATTTTAACAAATCAATATTTGACAAAGCTGATTATGTAGTTCAGTATTACGCATGTTATGATTACATATTTTAGATTTTAAAATAAATCAGCTATTAGTAACTTAATAAAATTCCCTTTGTAAAGAAAGGGGAAGGGCCAAAATCCTTGTTTGACCCAGGCACAATAAAGGCTAGTTTTGGCCCTGATAGAATTAGCTGGCAGGAAACTTTCCTCAACAGCAGCTTTTATTTTTTGTGTACATAAATTATAAATAAGACTTGTGTAGAAATAAAAAGAATGAAAAGTTTATCTAGATTGTAATATGAATTTTGCTGATGGAAAATGGTATTCAGTCATTTATAATTTGTACTTTGCTAACATAAAAATACATAGGTTTCTTATAAAAAGTTAGGTAGCATTCAAAATACCTATATTTTAAAATAAATTAATAGAATTTAGTTTATTATATATCTAAATAGAAGTATTTATTAGTCATTTTCAAATAAGCAGCCACTTTGAAATTATTAATATCACAGAAAAATTTGTTTGAATGCAAAATAGTTATTTCATATAGATTAACACTTGGAAAGAAAGTGATCATTTATGAGTTTTTAAATGTTTCAGGTACAAAATAAAGTTTAATAACTGACAATTTTGATTGACGTTCCTTTTAAAAACTAATATTATTAAATTTAATACTACATTGTATTTTTTCAAAAGAATTTGGATTTAAAAAAAAGTCAGGCCTAGTGATACTTGTAAACACTTAATTTTCAAATAAAAAAGTTATAATTTAATAAATAAGTAACCAAATATATAGTTAACATTGATGAAAGATTATTAAAAATACTTACAATTTTTCTGTGGACTCAATAATTAAAAAATAAAGTATATAATAGTTTTGTTTACATTAATAATACTACCACTTTCTTACTAACACTTCAAAAATTGTGATGCTTTGTTTACACTAAATAGGAAAAAATAATGCATCATTTAGCTTTATTATCAACTACAGATACCAAAACTTTTATAGTGTTTATAATAACTCCCACGAGATGCATAAAACGCAGACATTAAAATTCAACTGTTTTATAAATATAATGATAGAAGAAATACTTGTATTCTCATATATTATACTGTATTGTCATAATAGCCTACATTACAAAATCTAGTCTAGGTAAAAAGCTTTGGGAAGAACTTATTCAAATCAGATATTTTTATTTTAAATTTCTGTAATTTAAAATAACCTAACACTTAAATATACATAAACACCTTAAATACATTTCATTATAGTACTGATGTTGATGCATATGTTACATACCAATAAGATTTTTTTTAAACATTGAATATGTGTTCGAAGTTTAAAACATTAAATAGATATTGATCAATTTGAAAATCGTTCATTAATAATACAGATTTAAATTACTTTTATTCTTTCGATGGATGCTAGCATTTAAATTTTAAATACATAAATCACTGTTTATTGTTATTAAATATGCACATACACAAAAGGAAATAATACACAGGTGCTTAAAATTGTTCAAGAAAAATAAACATAAATTGACAGAAAAAGCTATGCTTACCAAACTTGAAATTGCTTTCTTTTCATCGTGGATCCATTTAATGAATTTTTACAGCGGGTTCTTCAGTGTTTGGCTAGCAAGTGCACACTTTCAAAGCAGAAGAAATTATTTCACTTACTGCTTCAAAGGTGACACCAGCTGGCCAATTAATTCATAAATTAAAATAAAATGTCCGTATTTTCTTTTATATAGAATAAGTCTTACATAAACAATCGACCTGTTTCGCGAAGCACATGGCAGCTACATAAATTAAAATTACAAAACTAAAAATATCTGTCAACTAAATTATGACATCTTTTGTTCAATGCATAATAGAAAAAAAAATTCACTTAATACAAGTAAATCATTCAAAAAATTAATATAAACGTATTTTTAAATATCTATACTGTGTATCAAAAAGCATCTCGCGGTCGCGCTGAAAAGCAGTACGTTTTGTAGCATCGCTAGGGAGAAATACGCCAAATCCTTTGGCGAAATATTTTTCGCCAAGGACTTGCTGAAAGTGCGGGGACGCTTATATCTACCCCCTGTATATCTGCCCCCATACGTCATTTTGACTTCACAAATAGAAGGGGGCACATATCCAGTGCTGCAGAATTTCACTGTCGTCGAAGGGTGTATATCCGACCCCTGTATATATGTCCCCATAGCAGATGGGGGCACATATCCAATACAGAGCATTTTATTTTCGTCGATAGCTGTATATCCACCCCCTGTATATTTGCCCCCATATGACGTCACAGCTGAAGGGGACACATATCCAGTCCTATAGAATTTTCCTTTTGTCGAAGGGTGTATATCCAACCCCTGTATATATGCCCCCATACGTAATTTTGACGTCACAGCAGAAGGGGACACATATCAAGGGGGCAGATATCCAATGCTAGGACTTTTACTTTTGGAGAGAGATTTGGATATCCGACCCCTGTATATCTGCCCCAAAACGTCATTTTGACGTCAGAGCAAAGGGGATACATATCAAGGGGTCAGATATCCAATGCTAAGGCTTTTACTTTTGGTGAGAGAGTTGGATATCCGACCCCTGTATATATGCCCCCAAACGTCATGTTGATGTCACAGCAGAGGGGTCACATATTCGATGCTATAAGAATATTTTTAGGTTCGTCGACAGCTGATTATCCGAAACCTGTATATGTGTCCTCCCCTCCCCCCCCCCCCTTTTTTTACGTGCATATTTTGATGTTGCTAGTATACGGCCTTGAAGAAATATGTAGGAAAGATTTAGTGTGTAATATAAAAAATAATATCTCGTTTATTTTGCATACTCGGCTTACAAGGACATACTATGCCGAAACAGGACCGTAGACAGAGACAGCCGGCCCGGTTAATAATTCGAATGTCACCACAAGTATGATAAAGAAATATCTGCTAAGACGAAAACTTAATTTATCAGTAAAGAATTCCTTTTTACACAGGATTTTTACGTCTGAAGTGGTATAATTGCATGGTATTTTTTGGCAAGAACATGATTTTTCCCGTTTAAAGTGAGATTCCGTTACAGACAGCTTTACTCTATTAGAAAATAAATTTGTGGGCAAGTTTTTTTCTAACGTCTATAAATTTGCTTACAATTATTATTATTATTATTTATTTTATTTTATTTTATTTTTTTTTTTTACAGCATTACTGTTTATTATAACACTTTTCATCTAAAGATTTTAAATAGAAATATAAAATATTAAAATATAGGCAAACCATTTTCGATTTTCTTGTAGCAGCTCACTGTAGAAGGGATGTAAATCCCTTCTTTTCCCCTTCGGTAAACTATTATTTATATGATTAATCCAATTATCATGAAATTCAAATGTATTATTTGTGAGATACAGATATTTGTTGTTGTCAAATAAAAATTGCAAGCAATATAATTTTTTTTTTCGGAAACGTTATTGTGTTAGCTCTGTTTCTGAGTAATAATAATAATGTATTATTATTATTATCTCTCTATTCTAAAAAAAAGTAACTACCGCTGTCACCGCCGCCGGTTTTGAATTTTTTGTGACCGGAGGTCTTTCTTCGTTAATATTAAGAAAAATAATGCATACAAAAATATGAAAATCGGTAGTATTATACAGAAATGTTTGATAAACACGCTGATGCAGACAGTTTTCAGATCGAAGAATTATTTTAAGAGATATTTAATGCTAAAGTTGGACAAAATCGTTCCACTAAAAAAGTTTTATAGGAGCAAAAATTGTTCATAGGAATTTAATCATTTTTAGATCATTTTATGCGTTAGAATTTGCCGGAGTGCAGATTGCATTAATTTTTTTATTTTGACTAATTCTTCGAGGTTTTATTTCTATTTTAAATTCAAATTTTCAGCATTTCTAGAGATATTTTTTACATTATTTTAGAAAATGGTATTAATTTATACTGTTGCCAAATGCATAAACAGCGGAAACAATAATGTTTGCTTAAAAAAAAAAAAAAAAAAAAAAAAAAAAAAATTATACGTGTAAATAAATTAAAAATTTATTTACACGTGACTATTATAAACAGAAAAAAAAACATTTGGAATTAGAATTAAATAATTATGTACAAAAAGCAGGAACTTATTAAAAATTACGTCATAAAAACTATAATTACACGTGAATTTTAAGAGAGAAAGGAATGTGTAAAACAATAAATTTATTAACATGCGTTAGAAGTCTTAAATAGGAGAAATTACGTCATATTTACGTCACATTACAGTTATTACATAAAATGAACACAAAATAATATTGCAAAACGGTTTAAATTTAGAAATTGCGCTAGACATTTATTTGATGAGGAATGTGTGAAAGAGGATACTTTTCAACTATTTTTGTTAGGAAAGCGCAAATAATATTTCATTTCTAACACAACTATTTTCACGTGAATATTAAAAAGAGAAAGAATAGTTTGGTCAAAATTACGTCAGATTAAAAACGATTAATTTAAAATGTCTCATTTAAAAGAACATTCTTTTCGCCTTATTAAAAAATACCAGGAGACAAAGACTCTGTTTACTTAATTCCTTTTATATTAGCTTATTTTGAAATGTTGTTACACGTGTCTACGTCATCAAGTTATTTTTATTTCGACGTTTCATTTGTATTTTTATTAATGTTGTACTAATTTATTTGTTTTTTCGTTATTTAAAATAAAAATTATGTCAATTTGTATAATTTGGCGAGTGGTTTGGCGATTTATATAATTTGGCGAAATGGGTAGACGGGATAATCAAGTAGTACCGCAACGGATTTGGCGTTAAAATTCCCCAAACAAAGAGAAATGATTAGAAATCCGTTTATAGAGAGATCGCCACTGTTTTTTAAATTATAATTCAATCTTTCGAAATCTTTTTAAAGCCGATCAAATTAGCGTGCATTTAGAGTCTATGGTGTCTGGACGGGGGTTGGCGAGCGTAGCTCGTAGGGGGCCGAGCCCCCTAGTTATTTAAATAAAAAAAATGTGATTCTTATATTGTTCATTTATGTGAGCTGGAAACATTTTATTGTGAACAAACTATTGTAATGCAGCCAAGACCTTCTAGAGATAAATTTTGGTTAATGGTATGGTTTTCAAAGTCAAAGAATTTGAGATCTGAGTATCAGCACGCAAGTAAAGAAAAAAATCTTGATTATAATTCCGAAAGAAAAAAAAAAGAGATTGCGTAACGCATCTTAAAATTTCATTCAGTTGGTTATACAGTTGTCAGGTTTTTTTTCCTAAACATGTGTCATAATCTATGTTTTTATGCTTTAATTAATAATACTATTATTAGTACTAAAAGATTAAATCACCAAATTAATTATTTTATCTGCTAGTAATACCATTATGTATGTTGAAATTTTGTAATAATTATGTAAACCTATATTAAATACTGCAGACATTTATATTTATTAAAATTATTAATAACTTAATTTAATATAAAATTGTTAATACTATTTAAATTAATAGTTATTAAACAATAATTTCTGTAGTTAGAACATTACACATTTTACGTTTTGATTAATAAAATTATAATTAATATAATTACAGAAATAAATAAAACTTCACATAAGAAATTTCATCAGTTAACACAAATAACAAATCAAACAAATATCATGGCAAGAATTTTTGCATTTCAACTTATAAAAATTACTGTTAACACCATAAATGAAAACTTACAGGCGGGTATATGCTTGCTAATCAAAACAAATTATGAAAATGGGTGGAAACCATTAAATTATGCACACAAAGTAAATATGAGAATGACCAATTTTATATCTGAAGTTATATTTGAAATCCACAAAATAGCAGCATTAGATTTAAATATCTTTTTTAAATTGAATGAATTTTACGCCAGATAAGAACTTGCTTTTTACAAACTTATCATATTTAATTTTTTATAAACATAATCATTTAAGCTAAAACATGTATTTAAAGCATTTTTCGGTTATTCATTAAGGCAAAATATCCATAGAAACTTTACAAATTAGGTTCACTTTATATTTCAATGCTTTTTTATACCGTTTTAAAAATCTTTAATTTTTAAACACGATTTAATCATTAATTTTAATTGTCTGATTAAAATCGTTGACATTCTTATTAAAAGTATTAAAATCAAATTTGGAGTTTATTTTTATTTTTTTAGTTGTACTGGTTGCTTTTCCAGTATGAAAAAATACTTTATTTTCTATTTGAGGGTTTTTTTTTTTTTTTTTTTTTTTTTTTTTTTTTTTCAGATATAAAAAAATTAATCTAGTATGAAAGTATTATAAAAATATAAGTATTTTATAAATTAGAAATTTATTAAATTTAATAATATTTTAATATTAGTTTATATATATTTTATTATTTATAATATTTTGTCTTTGAATGTTGCACTCTGAGTTAAATACAAAAAAAATATCTTTCAAATATTTTACATAATGAATACTTTTATCTTTCAAAGCATCCCGAAAAATCTCTGTTTTTTATTTTCATAACTTTATTTAATTTGTGTATATATAGTCGGTTTCCCCCACAAATTTCAAAAGGTAATATTTATGAACTCTTTATCGCCTTATTTAATTGCAAAGTTTCTGCTATTAAATAAGACAATTTTTAGATATTGAATTAGTGGTAATGCGTCGGCTCACGGTCTTCAGATTAACCCCTTAACTGTCGCATTAAATTACAGTTTAAAAATTCAAATTGCTTATTGGCACCTTTTTTTTTTTTTTTTTTTTTTTTTTTTTTTTTTTTTTTTTAAAGAAATATTCACCTTATTTAATAGCAGGTGAAATGATGCCATAATAAAACCATTTACACTGTTTTATAAAACTGGTGGGGATTAAACAAACTGAATAAAAGACACAGCCCGTGAATATCACGGGCGCGAGAATTAAGAGGTCAAAGACACCTTAGGAGCTACTACAAGCAAATGTGTAGAAATCTTATATATTTAGCAAAATTTTCGTCTCAAAATGTCCATAAAGGACAGAACTTTAGCACATTAATATTCACAGAAAGCATATTGTTTACATAAGTATTGTACTGATTGATGAGTTTAGACATTAAATTTTTACGTAATTAATGAAAATGTGCATCAATAAATTTTTCAGAAGGACATGTTTAAAAAAAATGGAACATATAAGTTAAAGTTTTTTTAAAATTATTTTAATTAATTTGCCTTTTAAAGTTTTGTATGTAACGGTTTGCACAAAATAAAATCTAAAACTGAATGCAGTAGAGCGCCGATTATCCGAACAAGTTGGGACTGACCCTGGTTCGGATAAGCAAAAGTTCGGATAAATGGACAGATAATTTAAGGAATGTTTCTGACTTTACTAAAACCTTCATACCTTATCTAAGCTTAAGTCTGGCAGCACAAGTTAGTGCTGGCACGTTTATTTATTTTTATTTATTTTTTTATATATGTTTACCATTAAATTTTTTTCTTTCCATATCATTTTCTCAACTCCAGAGATTATAATTTAAGCAAAAAAGCTTTTGATTGTTGCTTACTTAAACGAAGAAATTCTTTTCAATGCTGCCCTATTTCTAATTCTTCTTAAATACGTTAGTTGAATACGATCATCGTTCTTCTGCCGTTCGAGCCATTTCATAGCTGTTTCCAAATATTCAAATGCTTCATTATGTGATGGACCTTGGTTATTTCCAGAGCATTCGTTTTCATTATCTACAATTTATTTTTCATCATGAATCTCATCCACAATCTCACCATCTTTTAAAATCTGATATCCAGGGTTATGTACTACTTCACTATCTAACCACTCGTTAATTTCATTTTCTTCATACCTTCTTCCCATCTCCTTTATTGTTTTACATTCCTCATTTCCTGATCCACTATCAGCTTTTTCTTCATTTAAAATTTTATTTCAAGCCAATGGATAAGTGGGAGTTCGGTTACAAATTTTTTGGGGGAGAAATAGGCTGTTCGGATGACTGTAAGTTCGGTAAAAAACATTTTTGAGAGAAATAGGCTGTTCGGATGACTGTAAGTTCGGTAAAAAACATTTTTGAGAGAAATAGGCTGTTCGGATAGTTGGAAGTTCAGTTGATTGGAGTTCCGATAATCGGCGCTCTTCTGCACATGGATTAAAATCAACAGATTATAACCCTATACATATATATATATATATATATATATATATATATATATATATATATATATATATATATATTGTTTCCCGTGAAAATTTACTAGACTATTTAAAAAAAGAGTTGTATATTGTAGAGATCATATTACCTTAAAATGAGTAGATTCATACTTCAAAAAGATTGACATATATGTATATGTAATTTAAATATTTCTGATTATAAAAGAAAATTAAGCATTTTTTTGTTAGCAACAAAATCTTATTATCTTGAAATTTTAAGAGACTAGAGCTGTTTAATCACCAAAATATTGATTTTTCAAAAAATTATATATGAAAGAACATTATAGTAGTTTGTTGCATTTTAAAACATTTTGCATAGAAATATTTCTAGTTTTACGTAAGTTATGACTAAAAAAATGCGTCCACCATTTTACTGCAAACAATGATTTAAAAGACACTTTTAAAGATATTTTTCTCAGAAAGATAAAAAACATTTTTTTTTTTGTTAATTGCGCACAAAAGATGCATTTTAGATTAGTTAATATTTTTGCATGCAATCTTTACGAATTTAGATATTATATCTACAATGTTAAGATTGGATTTTAATTTGTACATAATTTAGTAAAATTTCTATTTAAAAATTATTGTTGAAAATATTGTACCCAGTAAGATTATCTGTTTTTGTGCCTAGAATTACAAACGAACTTTGGTTCAATTGTAATATAATTCTTGCGTTGCAGGTTTTATAGCGAGAACATAGCCAATATCTTGCTGAAATTTAGAACTGAACATTGGCACTATGCGACTCCTATATCATCCTTTACATTTCCCACTCTAAATGATTTTCGGGATCTGGTTCTTTCCTAACGGAAGTGCTTGATTGAGCACTTGATTGATGAGTTTTCGGAGAATCCGGAAAGTACGGTTTTGATTATTGCTTTCTTTTCGGTATACATCATTAATTTTCCATTTCCTCACACTGGTTTGATGGAACGTTTATTGATCTATTGGTTATTGATCAGTAAAGGCTTAGCAAAGATTATAGCAAAAACCAAGGTTACCAGCAATTAATCTTTGATGTCTTTTAACTATCTCTCGGTTTTTATTGCGCATAGAAAAAGATAATATAATCTGGACAACATGGAGATTCAAAAAAGAGGTAAAAAGAGACATAGAGAGTTACAAGATAAATTGTCTGTAATCTAGCGCCGGTAATTCATATATATATATATATATATAAATAATTCAGAGACATAAAATTCAAAAGAGAAGAAAAGTTATAATTTTTTTTTTTTTTTTTTCAAAAAAGGGCTACAAACTTTGTAATATTTTCTTAAAATAAAAAATCTTCATAAAAAAGACTAAATTCAGGGGATCACCACATTTTCAGAAGATATGCCTAAACAAATCCTAAAAAAACTTATTTAAGATTATTTATTTCACTTAAATTATGATTTTGACATTTTTTAAACAATATTAGTTTTCGTATTATTGTTGTTTATTAAGTTTATTTTAATTTAATGTCAAATCATTTAAATCTAAAAGTTAGGCGTATCTGAAGTTTTTTAAGGTTTTCATATAAAAATATATATCGGTAAATAAGTTATATTTTATTTCAAATGAAAATCAAATTTCAAATTATTTTTTTGCTTAAAAGGCGCAAAGACCAACTTAGTGAAAAATATTCCATGCCGGGAATCGAACCCGGGTCATCAGTATAGCGCACTGACGTTCTACCGCTAAACCACATGGAACGATACCCAGACTGGAACTTCTCACTATTACAAGTGGGCAAGGCTACAAACGCAGCACAAGATGGAATATTTTCCGTGAGCCACCAACATGGGGCAAACACAGACACTTAATTAAATCCAGCATCGATGAATCTATATTAATATTTGGAAATTTTTCCAGAGAGAAACATTCGCCTTGAACACAATATTTCAAATGAAAATCAAATTTCAAATTATTTTTTTGCTTAAAAGGCGCAAAGACCAACTTAGTGAAAAATATTCCATGCCGGGAATCGAACCCGGGTCATCAGTATAGCGCACTGACGTTCTACCGCTAAACCACGGCATGGAATATTTTTCACTAAGTTGGTCTTTGCGCCTTTTAAGCAAAAAAATAATTTGAAATTTGATTTTCATTTGAAATATTGTATTCAAGGCGAATGTTTCTCTCTGGAAAAATTTCCAAATATTAATATAGATTCATCGATGCTGGATTTAATTAAGTGTCTGTGTTTGCCCCATGTTGGTGGCTCACGAAAAATATTCCATCTTGTGCTGCGTTTGTAGCCTTGCCAACTTGTAATAGTGAGAAGTTCCAGGCTGGGTATCGTTCCATGTGGTTTAGCGGTAGAACGTCAGTGCGCTATACTGATGACCCGGGTTCGATTCCCGGCATGGAATATTTTTCACTAAGTTGGTCTTTGCGCCTTTTAAGCAAAAAAATAATTTGAAATTTAATTTTCATTTGAAATATTGTATTCAAGGCGAATGTTTCTCTCTGGAAAAATTTCCAAATATTAATAAGTTATATTTTAATCAGAAAAAGAAAAGTTAAGAAGAAAAATTACTAAAAAGACAAAGATTTTATAGGGGAAATGAAGCTTGATTAACTTTGTCAAGTTAACTTATGTTATTTTTTATGTAATAAAAGAAAATTTAGAAATAATTCCATTAAGAGAAAAAGTGCAAAATGCAATGAATTTTATATATATATAAAAATTGAAATTACTTTGTTATTTTTTTCAAATTCTGGATTAATCTTTATAATAAATGTACAGTCGTAAAAAAAAAAAAAAAAAAAAAAAAAAAAAAATTAAACAGCCCCCACAAATTAAGCAATAAATTATCATAGCAGAAAGTTGTTGGTGCCAAACTATCGGAAATAAAGTCTACTGTTAAATAATGTATATAAATTTTGCTTAAAGGGCTATATGTATGTATAGGAAAACAAACTCAATCTTTTTTTTTTTTTTTTTTTTTTTTTTAAGCAAGTCACAATTTTGACACCATAAATAAATTCTACACCACTTAATTAGTCTAAAAACGAATTTTCATGGAATTCGCCCTATAGTTTCAGGAAAATTATTTATTTTAAAATGAGCATATTTGGAAGGCTGTATCAAAATTTTAAATTACACATAATGCAAGAGTAATAATAATAATAATAATAATAACACACGTATACAAAAATGAAATTTTTAATATGAACACCCAAAATCGACATTATATTTGTATTAATTAAAAAACTGCCCTAGAATACCAAACACAAAGTCAATGTTAAATTCATTTTTAACACTTTCAAACAAAATTGAAAAGTGTTTATGCATTCGGTTTGTCTGGTCGTCTGTCCGTCTGTACGCGCTCTAACTCCCGTAAATGTACTCTGATCGTTCTGAAATTTTTGTATGTTAGTGACCTCTACCATAGCACGAACCCTATTTCAAGTGAAGTTTGTAGCATGTTTAGTTCATTTACAGGGACAGTCAAAAGTTTTCCGTTACATTACGGCCTATGGGAAAAAATCGTTTAAAGTGATTTTCAATGATGTTACATGCTTTCAAACATATTAAAATTGATATGCATTTATCAAATGCACTAAAATATGCATTCCTCAGAATACGCGGTGCAAAGAATAATTATAATAATAATTTACAGGGCCACACAAAATATCTCCGTTACATAATGATATACGGGTGGAGGGAATTTTTTCCGGCATATTTTAATTATGTTAAATTATTTCATGTGTAATGAAATTGATATACGTCGCTGAAGTTTACTACTACTTATTTCATGTATAATAAGAAGTGCATAGCACTTACAGGGACGCAAAAAAGATTTCAGATACGATATTGTATCCGAAGTACTGTACGGTAGCAATGATTGCTGGAAATGCATTTTTAATTATGTTATGTGCTTTTATGTTTCACTATATTTATGCATTGTATATGGTGTGTATAAATGCTGTAATTCATATACAGGGCTACACAAAAGATTTCGTAATGGTTACTGAGTATGATTGTAAATTGCTTAAAGGTGGTTTTTAAATGGGTTATGCATTTTTACGCTGAACTGCATTTTGTTTACTAAGAAATGCTTGTAGAACATAGATAAAATTATATACAGGGTCACGCAAAGAATTGGATACATGACCGTCTATAAATGATAATTTCTGGAAATGTGATTCCAGTAGTTTTAAGAGTGTTTTATTTTGAATTAAACTTTAGCTAAATAGTGGCGTGGCGTGTAATAAAGGTACTAGGTTAACTATAGGGTTGTACAAAAGTATACAAGTATGTTTCCATCTATTAGTATAAATTGCTGAAAGAGAAATTTCAACCTGTTATTCGTTTTCTTGCTAAACTAAATTTCCCCATTATATAGCATATATATCAACCTGCAAATCAAATACAGAGCTGTTCAAAAGAATTGGAATACATATTTGCTATGGATGGTAACTGCTGAAATCAGTTTTTCAAATGTTTTATGCGTTTTCTAAAATGTTTACTTAGTCCTCTTATATACCTTATTTCCCTAAATAATGAAGTTTTGTTAAATCATTCAGGAAGTGTTGGAAAGTGTTTCATAATCTATGCTTAACGCATGATTTTTCTTACTTGTTATAGTTGTAAACAAAACTGCAATTCCTGTAGTTTCTTTTAATTTTAACTCGAAAACCACTTAATGGAATGAGCTGCAATTTTGGATTCGGATATTTGAAGCTTCTAATAAGCTTTTTCTCTTAATTTTTTCAAATGTTACATAGTATAATATTTTTTATCATATTTTTAAAAATATTTTATGTATTCCGTAATTAATATTCGAAAAAAAATATATCTACCATAACGTATAAAATTAGATGGATTTGTAATTTTTTTGTTGGTCTATTGCAGCAGGCTGCTATACTTAGTATTAACATTTATTTCTATTTACCTCTAAAATTGTTCAACTAAGTGAAAAAGACAAAATATTGAAAAATTTAATTTTTAATTTAAATTTTTATAATTTTCAGACAAGCACTCTATTAATTTAAAAATAAAAAATCTATTATGTATTTAATTTTAAAAAACCTCATACAATTTATAATTAAAAAGTGGAAGCTTTTTTTCTTTTTTTTTTCAGGTTTTTTATAATCATTGGGGAATGATTTAAAAATGTATACGAATGTGTATACACGTGGTGTTGCAACCAGAGCTGTAGAGTCGGTGCAAAAAATGGACGACTCCGACTCCGGGATATTTTATCGACTCCGACTCCGGGATGACTTCACTTAGTACTCGGGCTGGGGTACTAATGTTGCCTGTTGATTTAAATAATGGTAGAATATAAGAAAAATAAAGCTCAAATCGCACTATTTCGGCATTGATTATCTTTTTTAGAGGCCTGCACGGGTCGTAATTTCCGAGCCGCCCGGTTCATTTATATTTTAACAGTTCATGACCCGGCCGGGGCCGTGGAAAAATCAATTAAATTACTCAATTTCTACAAAAAAAATCTAGATTTTTCTAAACATACAATTAAAATTCTTTTAAAGAATCTGAATGCATACTGCATGCATATTTATGGGATAATTTTACAGTATATTTTAAAATTAGTATGTATTTGCAAGACAGAGAATACAGAATAGCAACATTAATGATTACTTATAGAGTATTAGATGTTTCAACATTTAAATAAGGATTCATTAAAAAAATAATGTAGTTCAGAATAAATGGAAAAATGGTGGGTTAAAAACATGATAACTTTTGAATCTGTATAACAAAAAGCAGATTTCTAAAAATATTTCTTTGTCATTTAATAAGGCTTTTCTCAAATACCAAAGGAGCTTTTTTTCTGATACATTTCTGAATTCATTTCTTTTCTGAAACGCATAAGATTGGTGCCGGTGTTCTTATTCAGAAACTTTACGTTATTACGTTATCCATTTTTTTTTTTTTTTATAAAGGCAACATATCTTTGAGAAAATACTGTCAAAATTAAAGTTTTTAATCGAATTTTCAGAAGCGATAGCACGGGAAAGGATAAAAACCTGCAGTCTCGTGACAAAAATCTCTTATATTTTATTAATTTATTTAAAAAAAAAAAATGGAAAACACTGATCGATTCCAAATCTCTTCAATAGTCATTAAAATAACATTTTAACAGTCATTAATGGTCAATTAACATAAATTGTTTTATTTCTACTTACACAGCCTGTTTGAAAAATTCCCTTCATTTTCCGGGCTTTGGGTCCTTCCAGACCTTTGTACCTCTGGTTCTATCCGCAAACCCCAAAAATATGAGGGAAGTACTTATTTATATACTACTAGGAGGCTCTGCCCCCTACGAGATACGCTCGCCAACCCCCGTTCAGGCACACCAAAATCCAAAAAGCACGCTAATTTGATCGGCTTTAAAAATATTGAATTAAAATTTAAAAAAAAAAAAAAAAAAAAAAAAAAAAAAACGTAGCGATCTCTCTGTAAACAGGTTTCCATTCGTTTTCCTTGGATTGGGACTTTTAAGACCAAATCTGCTGCTGTTAAGAGACACAATGGCTGTTTTCGTATTTAATTAAAAAAATTAGTTAAACATTGGAAAATAAGCTAATGTAAAATGAATTAAGTAAACAGTGTCATTGTCTCCCGGTATTTTTTAACTGCGCTATAAGATAGTTCTTTTAAATAATTCATTTTAAATGTATAGTTTCAAATCTGACGTAATTTACACCAAAGTTTTATTTCTCTTATTAATATTCACGTGAAAATACTTTTGTTGTTAGAAAGAAATATTATTTGCGCTGTCTTCGAATTCACGATAATAGTTGAAAAGATTATCTCAAAATATCTCACGCAAATATATTTTTCAATTTAAACTGTTTTGCCATATTTTTGGGGCATTTTAAATATGACGTAATTTCCTCCATTTACAAGTTTTAATGCATAATGATTTTTTTTTTTATTTTAAGATTTTGTTTCTCAAATTCAAGTGTAAATATGGTTCTTATGACGTAATTTTCCTTCTATTAACATGTAATCATTTAATTCTAATTTTAAAGTTTTTTTTTTTTTCTGTTTGTAATAGTCACGTGTAAATAACTTTTTTAATTTGAAGTAAACATTATTGTTTGCGCTTTTTATACAATTGGCAACAGTTTAAATTAATAACATTTTCTAAATTTTGTAAAAAATATCTCTCGAAATGCTGAAAATTTGAATTTAAAATAGAAATAAAACCTCAAAAAATGGGTCTAATAAGAAAAATAAATGCAATATGCACACCGGGAACTTATAACGTATAAAATGATCTAAAAATGATTAAATTCTCATGTATAGCTTTTGCTCCAATAAAACATTTTTAATAGAACGATTTTGTACCACTTTAGCATTAAATATCTTAAAATAATTCTTCGATTTGAAAACTGTCTGCATCAGCGTGTTTATCAAACATTTCTCTATAATACCGCCGATTTTCATATTTTTGTATGCAGCAGTTTTTTTAATATTAACGATGAAAGGCCATGCTTAAGCATTCAAATTGGATGCCGATCTACCCGGAATATCTACGCAGATTTTCATTGGTCCGTTTCCAAATCAAAACTTTTTTTTATATATAGAAGGAAATGTAAAATATCTACTACAGTTATGAAATAAACAGTTTTCATCTACTCTGTATATGGGCAATACCTACCTAACCTTGTATCTACTTTGTGCACTGCAGTAAATCGGTCATCTGTAACTTGAGTAGCCTGATATAGTCCACAAATAACAATAGCAATTCATTTTATAGATTTCAAATTGCATATAATTAGTTTAATTAGGATTTCGCTCATCTGACGAAACCCTATTCGTCTCGCTCATCTGTCTGTCCGTCTGTCTGTCCGTCACAGAGCCCGTTCTCAGAAACTATACATGTTGGAGACATGAAATTTTGGGTACTTATAGCTGAACACCTCACATCATACGACAAATCATAAAATTTTGAAAATGTCGTACGTTTAACCCTTTGGGGTCCCACATGTGTATTTTAAACAATTCTTTCTAAGTGAGCCCCTAATTATGTTGGAGGCGTGAAATTTTGCATACTTATAGCTCAACAACTCAGATCACACGTCAAATAATAAATTTTGAAAAAGTTTTATGTTTAACCCTTTCAACTCCAGCTTGTGTATTTTAAGCAATTCTTTCTAATTGAGACCCTAATTAAATTGGAGATTTGAAATTTTGCATACTTATTGCAGAACACCTGAGGCCAGGCGACATATCATGAAATCTTGAAAAAGTCTTACGTTTAACCCTTTGAACTACCACATATGTATTTTAAGCAATTCTTTCTAAGAGAGCCCCTAATTAAGTTGGAGACATGAATTTTTGCATACGTATAGCTGAATGCCTTAGACCACACGGCAAATCATAAAATTTTCAAAAAGTCTTATGTTATTTACTCCTCCGGGACTTGGGTATTTTAAGCAATTTTTCTAACCTCCGCCCTTTTCACCCGGGGAGTACTTTTCCAACTTTTGCCGACACCCCTTTGACCATTCTTTCATATTATGCACCATAGCCTTACATATTTTAGTCCCACTTTTTACCGCCAGGGCACCTTCTAAATCGGGTGCTATCGGCCCAATCCCCTTGACTAATATATCTGCGGATAGTATGTAAAACGTATTTTCGTTCGGATAGAGGTTTGTTTAGAATCAAGTGCTCCCCCTGGTTGTGAAATGTGGAACTAACAGATTTTTCAAAAGGATAAAGTGTTTTGAAAGGAATATTAAACGAAACCCTCTGTACGATCTGTGATCACACTTACCCACTTGTTTCATTTTTAAGATGTCTAACAAAAAAATCTAGTGTCGGAGTCGGCTTGTTTTTTAGCGATTCCGACTCCGACTCTTTTTCTCAAAAATTGGTCCGACTCCGCAGCCCTGGTTGCAACTCAATCATTTTGGGGAAGAGAATAATCCCTATTGGAGATTTCGGACTGCCATCGGCCCGTCCCGAAGGAAAAACTTCAGCTCATTTTCCATTTTATGCTTTTGTAGCAGTTTTAGTTTGATTAAACCTTGGCAATTGTAACCAAGAGTTGAAGTCCTTCTAATATACGGCTTTATCTTTCGGGTGCTTTATTTTACGTTGATTTATTTTCCAGAGTTTTATATTCGGGTTATTTATTTAACTGTGCTTCTTTTTTTGCGGTGTTACATAATTTAATAGTCAACTCTATGGAGCAATTTATTATAAATATCCAGTCAAATATCGTAAAAATTCAGAAAGATATCGGCGTTAGAGTGAGCTAATTTTTAGTTGTTCTCTAAAAGCAGCTGATTGATAAGGGATTTTCCTCAAATTGTCATTTTTTATTAACTGACTTTTAGAAAAAAAGTTAGTATTTAGTGACTATCAACGAGTAGATTTGGAAAAAAGGCTTCGATTTTGATTCTTCTTTTGACCGAATCTAGGAAAAAAAGTGAACGGAAAAAACGTGACAGGAAAAAAAGTGACAGAAAAAACAAGAGCGGAAAAAAGGTGACAAGGAAAAAACGTGACCGGAAAAAAACGTGACAAGGAAAAAAGTGACCCGAAAAAACGTGACACGAAATTTATAAATATTGAACTTATTCATAAACAATTACTAAAAACTAACAAAGTAACAAATGTCTGATATTTTCAATAGAATGTTGCATCTTATAAATTTGTTTTCATAAGTTACTTTACCATTATGCATTGGGATATCAACAGAGATTTGCTTACTAGGCCGTGCTGAAATAAATATTTTGTTAAAAAAAAATAGATCCCCCCCCCCTTTCTTCCCTGTGCTCTTTCTTTTTATAATTGTTGCTTGCAACTTTTTTTAAGTCTTCCCACCCTTGAAAAACAGTTTTGTGAGCAAATTTTATTAAAATTAGACCTATTTCTTTTAATAAAACGATTATTTTTAATTTTATGTGATAATGTTATTAATACCTTAATAAATAATTTTTTAACTGACAAAACTAAGCTTTTTTGCATTTGTTTTTTATTATTTTCTTTTAATTACCTTTTTCCTCCATCTTTCCCAGAAAGTAAGTTTAATAATTTTTTTTATCTTAGTTTTATTATTAATTATATTAATAGTTTTAAATCTCAGTAACTTTAAATATAAAATAAAAAAGCAGATAAAGGATAAATTTCAGTTATAGCTAATATTAAATATAATGATAAACTGAATATATAATTTGTATTGAGTTTATTTTAAAGTAGAAATTTGTAATTTATATTAACGTTAATAATTTAATAAATTAAGAATAAATTGAATTAAAAAATATATTTAATAAAACATTAATTTAATTTTTATATTAAAATTACTAACTATTTTAATAATTAATTAATAGTAATTATTCATCAATTAAAGTTTTTATTTATTATCCCCCCCCCTCCCCAAAAAAATGAAAAATCAGTCAAAAATTTAAGTCTAAGTAATTGTTTTGTTGACTGATGGTATTATTATTAATTAATAATAATAATGTAATATTGTACAAAAATGTAAAAATATTTTTTTAATTGATGTTAGGTGTTGTTATTATCTAGATGTAGAATTAGATTTTTATTTTTTTAGTACAGTTATAGTTTGCAATTAAAAAAAATCTAGATATTATTAATTAATTATATTTAAATAGCAAGAAAATATTATAAACTAAATAATAAATAAATAAACAACATATTTATCCTCAGAATCATTATCATTTTTATATAATCTAATGACATTATAGTAAACGAAAATTTAAAAAAAAAAAATTATATTTGCATTACCCTGTAATTATTATATAGCTCATGTAATATTTTTTAAACAAGTAATTGATAAATTAATTATATAAACAATTAATAATTGAAATAATTTTGAATTGTTACTAATAAATACGTCAATGAAAACAATTTAATTTTTGAGGTTTTGTTATTAACAATATAGCTGCTTCCAACAACAACTGCAAGGGACCGAAATGGCTAGGAATCGAAATGGCATCAGGACCAAAACGGCGGGACTAAAATATCCTGTTTCCTAATTTACATATATCAAAAATCAAGTAGTGATGTAAATATGCATTTTCATATGCGAATATGCGGGACTTTTCTCAATATTTGCATTCTTAAACATCGACGGAAAATATTCGTATTCCCGTTCGCGATTGTCAAAAATCAAGTAGAGCTGTAAACAAGCATTCTAGTATGCAAATATTCCACTCCATTTTTCAAAATTCGCATTTGTAGACATTGACTTAAAATATTTGTATTATTTATAACGGTTCCATACCGGACAAAGTACAAGCAGCACCAAACGGTCCCGTTTTTTCAGTGTCCCGTTTTTTCCTTGTCCCCTTTTTTCCGGTCACGTATTTTCCTTGTCACGTTTTTTCCGCTGTTGTTTATTTTGTCCCCTTTTTTCCTGTCACGTTTTTTCCGGTCACTTTTTTTTCGGTTACCCTTTTGATCATGGTATAGGCTCTTTCTGGTGGTTATCCAAGAAGAACTAAAGCATCAATAAAAAATGAAATAAAAAAATTAATTAAAATTGACAATTTGTGGGCAGTTCCTTATCATTCAGCTAGTCTAATCTAACATGCTATCCAATCTAATTTGCTATATCAAAAAATGGATGAAACGGAAAATTTCATTTTAAATTATTTTAGTACAAAATAAATTTTAGCACAAAGAAAGTAGTTATATGGATATTATCAATTGGATATAGACAAACAAAGCTAGAAAATCCTACTTTTTATTTGTTAAAAAAATTTAGATACTATAAGCAAAAGAGCATGTCATATTCTTTATTGCTTCTCAGTTTCTTTGATAATTTATCCTCCGTGTTATCTGTCTTAGTTAATATATATTTTTGAGAAAAATCTAGAATTAAGTTTAACAACCTTAAAGAAATTAAAACATGTGTATCTAAAATTGTAGGTTTAAGTGTATATTTAAATATACTTTTAATAAATTGCATTACTTTTTTATGATGAATTTAAATGGGCATTTTCAGATACTTTCATTCGTTATGGAATAAACAATACTATAAGTAATGAAAAAAAAGTTTGAAATGAAAGAGACAACATGATATACGAGCGGCTATATTTTGAATGAGTACTGTTAATCGTTATTAAATCATATATTGTACCCTTTCATAATAATATAATGTTAAATTTGTTTGTTTGTTTCAGAGAAACGCAGTAAGATTTATTTCAATGTATGTAAATGAAATTATCAAATCACGTATATATAAATTTTATTTATTTATTTATATTTTTATTTGACGACTTGTTAAACCATTTATTAAGTTTTCTACTAAAGGTCTTGAATTGGTAGCTCTAACTAACGCCGCCTATGATTAAAAATAAAGTGTCTACCATTTTCGGCACCTTGTGCCAGGCTATTACTTCTCTTGTGTTTGTGTTTCGATAAAATAAATTAATTCAGTAAAATTATTCGTTAAAAGAGATTTTGCAAAAATTAAGTAATAATTTATGAATTTTTGAATAGCCCGAATTATTTATAGTTCTATAAATAAAATTCACAAACCTATTTTACTAATTATTTTATTTTACTAAAAACGAGGATTCACGAAACTAACATTTTGCTTACATTTTATTTATTTTTATTTGAAACATTTTGTAAAGTTCACCTATATTTATTGAGATAACTTAATTATAAACGTTAGTGTGTAATTCCCGAAGTTATCATATAAAAAAAGCATGGTAATAGAAATTTACAATCGAAATTTTGAACTTTTTTGTCTCTTTCAAAGGAAATGTGCCTGAAATTAGTATTCGTAAAACTCTGTATTATTTATTTTATATTATTTTTCTTATTTTGTTATGCGATGTAAGCATTATTCTAAGCCTTAAATTTTAAGGGACACATTTGATGAAATATTGCGTTTTTCTATCGTTCAAGTGAAAATATTCTCTAATTGTATATAAACCACAGTTTAGTTGCTCTTGTATATTCTTGTGAATTATAATGTATAATTTATAAAGATATAATAATGTTTTTTGTTTATAAAAATGAATATTTTTTAATGTTTTTTATATACTTTAAAAATTTAGTTTGAAACAAAATTTTAGGAACTTAACCACTAATTTAAAATTTAAAACAAATAATTACAATTTAAATATCTTATATAAAGTTTTTATTTTGAATAATATACATTTTGAAATTTAACAAAGAGTTTATAAATTTATATTCACTGCAAACCTATTTTAGCTCATATCTTTCCATATGTGTGTACGAATTGTTCAAACAATAAAAAAAGTATTACATTAAAATTAATATTGTTATTTCTCTTTTGAAATTTCACTTTTAAAATAGATATGCATGAAAAATTCACATAAAAATATTAAACCTGAAAATGCTTTAAGTAAATTTTGATGAAATTCAATGCTGTACACAGTTAAACTTACTCGAATTTAAACTAAATTCTTAAATTTTGAATTTTTTATTGCACTCATTTCAAGTATTTAGGATTTACAGTTATTATTATTATTATTTATTATTTAATAAAGATTAAACATAATTCGGTATTTTTATGAAAGTATTCATTTTGACTACACTATTGAAGCTTTCTATTCCACTAACTCAAATCAATAACATATTCATCATGAAAAAATACAATTTGAATATCCATCAAGTACGCTTTGACACTTTGAAATGATAATTATTATTTTTCAAACAGCATATGATTTCTTCGGATTTCATTCGGGGGAAAGGGGAGGGGGTGTATTCACCAAGAAAGGAAGACAGATTCCGGAAACCACAAACAGGTATGCTAATGACATATACCAATAGACCACCCGCGTTAATCACCTTTACTGAAAAGGGGGTGAGCGTGCATACTTTTTAAACTTCTCGTAACTAAGCAACAAATTAAAGTAAACGGGTTATAAATGAGCCAGGAACTGTGTCAGAAAATTTCGCGAGCAGGTCATTTGAGAACCTGCTTCTTAATTTTAAGAGCCTGCTTCACTCAATTGGAAAACCGAAATCCCATTTTACAGTTTAAACGTTGCCACATGTGAGGCGTATCCCAATCATAAAGATTGGCACCTTAAAAGACCAATGATATTTTCTAAGCATGTAATTGACAAACAAAATGGTCACCCCACAGCATAAAAATAGGCTCTCTTTACCTCCAGGCAAACTGGGGGGGGGGGGGGGTATTTTAGACAACCTGGCCGGGAAAAAGTGATTAGCAGGCAGGAATGAAGACAGGCTTCCAATTACACCTTCTGAGAAAGCAGATCTCGAGGCAGGTTTTTATTATTGAGACCCATTTTGTGGAAAGTAAAAGTTACTTTTGGGAATTTTATTATATTTTTGTGAAAAATAACATTTTGTAATGAAAGTTAAAATCCAGTTACTCAAATTTGTACCAAAAACTTCTTTAAATCCTCTTTCTAAAGTTTTTGTTTTTCGCGATCTAGTTTCATTTACAAATTACACATTTTAAAACACTTTTTATGAAAAAGAATTTTACAAAAAGGTCTATTTTATTAAAAGGAATTTTATGCAGGGGCACGTTTTATTAAGTTCATTTTTGTGAAGGGTCCCATTTTATTAAATTTATTTTTGTGAGGAGGCCAGTTTTATTAAATTTATTTTTGTGAAGGGGACTATTTTATTGAATAGATTTTTGTGAAAGGGCCTTGAATAGGCCCCATTTTCTATCTGGATGGACCCCTGGAAAGTTGTTCTGAAGTCTAAATAGGTTATTCACCAACACATTTTCAAAATCATATGCATATTTTTAAGTGCACGAAATTTACCGATATTCTTATTCAGATATTAAAAAATCAAATACTTTTTCTCTTTTCCTCATGGAGGCAAAATACTTCTGAAAACAATGTCAAAGTTGGTATTTTGAGTTGGTTTTAAACACAGAAATCAGGAAACGTTTATCATTGGGAAGCAATTCTATTATAATTCCAAATATATTTAATATATATATATAAAACGATATTCGAGTGAACATTAAATGTCAGCAAATTTAAGGTTTTTATGTTAGAATGTATCGGAGAGATTCACGTTGTTGAGGCTCTATTATTTATTTTTTATGTAATTTTTTAACAGCTTTAAAAAATGTAATGAAACAATAAATTTAGAAATTTCCTTTTTCATTGAGGGTGTTATTGACATTTAGTGATGATCTCTATTGAAATTGAAACGTTCGAAATTTGAAATATGCAGTTACATTACGGTCAATGAGAAAGAATCAAGTACATTTTAATAATGTTGCACAATTTCAAACATAAGAAAATTGATACGTATTTATGAGGTGCAAAGCATTTATTACTCATTTACAGCACCTCACAAACGAATTCCATTACATAATACATAGTCTATTTAGAAAAACTGTTTACAAAATATTTTAATGATGTTACACTGCTTCAAGTATAATGAAAATGATATACATTACTGTGGTTTCACGCCATAACCATATACTTACTGTAGAATGTGATGTGTGTATCATTTATCGCTCATTTACAGGAACACACAAAATTTATCGGATACAACACAGAAGTACTGTCTATTAGCTGGAAAGTAGGTTTTCGTTATGATACACATTAAGTTACAAAGTTTTATACACTAGTGGGTAAGTGTGAAAGCGGAAAGTGTGTGTGTGTGTGGGGGGGGGGGATACGGTGTGTCATATACAGGGCTGTACAAATGAAATAAAATTTTTTTAGCCTATTGATGAAAATTAATCCAGCCGAAATTTGCCGAAAACGAATTTTCTGCGAAACTCGGATTTTGGGCCGAAAAGTAAAAAAACGGCCTTTGTGCAGATCGTTTTTTCACTCGATCGACGACATCAGTCGATCACTTTTTTCTTTAAACGCATAATTTTATGCGGATATTTTTACATATTCTGTGATACAAAAAGAGGGGCAGCCACTATGAGAAATGTGGCAGATGCAATGTATTTGACGCCTGCTCTTATAGGGCCCGCACCTATAACGTGATCTAAATACCTTTGTTTATCTTTAATAATAATAAAAAAAAATTCTTGCACTTTTTAAAATGGAGGCCAGCACTGTACAAAAGTGATCAAAAGTAGGTTATATGCTTAAGCTTGTTTTAAAAAAAGGAGGAAAATTTCCCACTCGATAACGAGAAACATTCGTGAACTAATTTTTAAATAAATAAATAAATAAATAAAAGAAAGAAAGAAAGAAAGAAAGAAAAATAAATAGCAGACATCAGCTGTAAAAAATTTGGAATCAAATAATGTTTTCAGTTTTCGATAAATGAATTGCATCTTATGAGATTAATTTCTCACGGTAACGTGGTGACATTAACATTTCTCATTGCATTTTATGTGATTTATTTTTCATTTTACTTTTCTCTGTAAGAGCTTCTGAAAATTTGTTTCAAAATATCATCTTTTCGTATTTAAAACAAAAATATTCTTTGTATTTATCGAAATATAGAAATCTCTACTCAATTTCTCATTTTTTGAATAAGAGTGCTTGCCAAGTTCGTGTATCTAAGATTAAATTTGACTTCTTGAGTGTGTGAGAAAGTTCTCACTATGAATATGATACTGATTTGAGGTAGTTGAATAGAACGCTGATTAGTGTAACAAATACTTTCATCTATGTATCCAATTATTTTTAATTTGTATTAAATTAAATAAAAAAAATAATTGTAAATTTTAAAAACAAGAAATGGGAAAAAAATCCATTTTCTTTATTTGCATGTTCTTTTAAATTTAGGAATTTTTCAGTGTAATTTGAAATTTGAATAAGTTTAAAGAAACTGTCTATATTGCGCGCATTGAATTTCACTCAATTTCCTTAAAACATTTATGAATCCAATATTTTTGTGTGTACTATTTATGGATATAATTTTTTAAAAATGAAATACGAAATATTAATTTTATTGAGAATACATTTTTATTGTTTGAACAATTCATACGCATATATTGAAAGAAATTATAAAAATATTTTTACTCTGATTATAAGTGTATAAGATCCTCGATAAACTTCTATATGTATGTTTTTTAAAATCAAACCTTCATAATTAATAGTTCAAGTTCTAGTTATCAGTTTTCCATTTTCTATTAGTTCTTGAGTTCCTTACTCTCTGTTTTGAATTGAAATTTTAAAGTATATAACAAGACATATAAAAATATATTTTTTATGAGCATACAATTTTATAAATCTACATTTTGGTAAGCAGATAAAGTTTTTATTTCATTATAAATGATGCTATTTATTTTATAAGAATATACCAACAATTAAATTGCATATATATGCAATTAGAGAAGCAAAAATCTGATATCCGCAGCAGATTTTCTAAAAAGGTTACAGCAAAGAGGGAAAATCCCCTACATGCGCTAATTATGCATTTTTTCATGACCTTTTGATGAAATATGTATATTTCTGCGACCCTTTCACAAAATTCGAGTTTTTTCGCGATACTTTGTCGAAATTCGCTTTTTTTTTCTTGTGAAGAAATTCAGGTTTTTTGCGATGTTTTGATGTAATTCGCGTTTTTTTCGCGATCCTTTGACGAAATTTGAGGGATTTTTTGCGATCCTTTAACGAAATTAGTTTTTTTTTTTTTTTTTTTCGCGATGCTTTGATGAAATTAGTTTCTTCTTTCGGGATTTTTTGACAAAATCCGCGTTCCTTCCCCTGATCCCTAGGCGAAATTGGTGGCATTTTTCCGGCGATTCCTTGACGAAATTTGCATGTACTTGCAATATTTTTGCTACATTCATATTTTTCCCCGATCCTTTGACCAAATTGACGATTTTTTCTGCGAACGATTGACGAAATTGAGTTTTTGGCGACCGTTTGTCGAAATTGGCGATATTGTTGCGTTACATTTTTAATGTCAGAGTTTTGAGAACCGAAAGCCTTAAATTTTCGAAAAATTGGGAATAGAATCACCTCTATAATTAGACGGTGATAAGATTTTTTTTTTTAAATAATTTTTCTTGAGTGTTCTTGAAAAAAAAAAAGTTTAAACTGTATTTTGTTTCTTATAATGCAAAATTTATCAAAATATCACACATTCACAATTTTTTATATGTACTCTTGTGTGACAAATTGAAAAAAAGAAATACTGCATTTCTAATATTCCCCACTACCATGATTGCTTACTTTATACATATTTTTTGTAACATGTATCCTGCTCAGATTAATCTTCCTACCCTACATAGTTAAACATTAATGTTACACTTAATTAATATCCACGTTAAAAGAATTATGTGATTACAGTACATAATTTTGATGTAATTTGTATGTATTTTGTTGTACATGTGTATATATTAAATAAATTATTTTTCACTTTGTATTCCTGAATTTTTTTCACACATAAACGTTATTACTTTTATGCGTTTCTTTCGCAGTTTAGCAACTGGAATTTTAAGATTAAGGCGACAGTGGACGTTCAAAAACATTTAAACATTTTCTACAGTTTTTACTCAATCGTTTTGAAATTTAATACACATATAATTTGTGCAATAATTAAGAAAATTTCTTAATTTCATTAAAAAATATTAAAATGCAAATGAGTAATTAATTAATAATATGCTAATTAGTGATACAAATTAAAAATGCTCCATGCGCATTAAATTTTGTTTCAGAAACTTGTAATTTTTTTTTTTCTTTTGTGATAGCTTTATGATATTACATCAAAAATTGGTATACATTTTAAAATTATACTAAGTAATTTGGCAGAAAATAATTATAAACATATAATATTGTTCATTTCGGATAAAATTCAATGATAAAATATTACTTTTTTTTTTTACACATATTAATAGCAAGTTTTGTAATAAAGTATATCAACAGCAATATTAACAAGTATTATAAAAATTAGTATAAAATTAAGACGAATGGAGCATTTTGAACTTACTCAGTCGGCGAAAATTCTCATTTTGAGAAAACTGGATTTAAAGTTTTATTTTAAGTGCAGATTAACGATTGTTTATGTTAGAAAAACAGCTGATCTCTGCAAAAAAATTATCAGATTTGAATAATTTTTTTTTATTTGAAAGTAGAAGATTGCCGGAACATTTTTTCGAAAAAACAAAAAATGATTTTTTTAATGTTTTTTGCGATTTTGAACGTCCACTGTCGCTTTAAGAAGCCACTTACTCCTTAAAAATCTCTGAAATCGACACCTATTCTAATATCCAAATAACATAATTTACTTACATCTAAACCACAAACACCTTAATTTGATGGATAAACACTTATGGAAATGAAAACATGCGTCATCTAATTTAGAAATATAATTTCTCCACTTTTTGTTTCGAAAACAGTTTTTATTACCGAATTAAATTTAAAAAAAAAAATTATAAATAAAAAGGATGAAAAGTTTTATGTATAAAAAAATACATTATTATGAAATAGTAATTTAATTTTAATTAATTTACGATTATGCGTTGAGAAATAAAATTTTAAATTCTAAAATAAGGAATTAAATAATGTTTATTTTTTTCTTTCTAGTTGCCTTATCTTAAAAAAGTGACAAAAAAAAAATATGACTTTTTGAAAAAAATTCGTTTGTTTGCGCTTTCTACCAAGTGTAAAAAATCTGTACATTTTTGATAATCGAATTCGATGTCAAATTAATACGGAAATTTTTGGGAAAAACATGAAATACATTAAAAGAATAGGCGCAATTTTCAAGATGAACATTTTATGCTTATAAAAGAAAGTAAAGAAAAACTATTTTTAATTTCTAGTTATAAATATTATAAATTGATGATGGATAAAATATATAATGTGAACTTAAAAAAGCCCACAGTCTTACTTAAAAGGCGACTAAAGTGATGAAAAAGTTTTTACAATTTTAAAATATAAATTTTATTTAAAACTTCTTAGTACTTTCAAACTTTCCAAGCTCATCATCAGAGAATATCTTAATAACTAAATGTTGTTTATTTATACAAATACGTCACTTTGTTTTGAAGATGAGAGAACCAATAATTACCAGAGTTGAAAGTAGAAGTAGCAGCAGGAAAGGAAATATATATTATTATTAATTACAGTTCCATTTATTTTATGGCATCACTCTGTTCTCATACGTCACTTTTCATGGGTAGAAGAAAATATTTAACTGCCGTACTTTAAATTTTAATACGTAACTTTGCTCCAGTTTTCAGTATTTATTTTCAGGATATTGAAGCATAAACTGGGGATATTGTACGATAGGGCGTCGTTATATACTTGATTGTTTTTACACAGGTTTTCTATGGATTCTCTTATAGTGGATGCGTAATAATTGGATGTTGGGAAAATGATTTTTGCATGATCAAAATCTATTGTGATATTCTGATAGAAACTTAAACAAGAGTGAGTTGTGGGTTGACGACAAAATTTTATTTCTGCTTTATGTTCTTTTATTCTTTCTTTGATTTTTCTTTTGTGTCATTCCGTCAATCGTTTAAGTTTCAATCAGAATATCGCAATAAATTTTGATCATGCAAAAATCATATTCCCAACATCCAGTTATTACGCATGCACTATAAGAGAATCCTGTGTAAAAACAATCAAGCATGTAACGACGCCCTATCGTACAACATCCCCAGTTTATGGTTCAATATCCTGAAAATAAATCTTGAAAACTTGAGAAAGTGACGTATTAAAATTTAAAGTACGGCAGTTAAATATTTTTAGTTATATAAATAAAAAGTAATAAAATTGTTTTTATGTGTATATAATATAAAATTATTTAAAATACCTTAAAAATCAAATTAGAATTCCAAAATGTTTTCGACCAAATTCAGACGATCATCGGAAGTGTTCATTCCATCGTCAGCGTAGAAATAAACTTTATATTTTAATGTTTGCGCTTGTACTAAATCTTAAAATTAGTCTTTTTTTTCAGAAAATTTCGTCGCTATACATTTTTTCTTGAATGTGCACAAAATTTTTCCTCTGAATGCTTTGAAATGTTCTATAGCTGTTTGCTATTATGCTTGAATTTTTAAAACTAAATACAGATCAAAAGTTAAAGATAGTTAATTGCAGCAATATGAGCGAAAATTCTGAGAATTTCATAAAATTTAGAAAGTTTTTTTTCTTACTTTTATATTCAAATATATAAAATTCGAGGCAGCGTTTTATTTGTATATATAAAGCAAACTTGAATAAAAATATTGGGGGTTTTGAATTGATCTGGAATGCTCATGTTGTATTTTGAAAAGTTCTTCTAACACTTAAAGCATCCCGGAAAATTCCTTATTTTTCTCAAAAAAAAAAAAAAAAAGTATTTAGTATTTCTTGTGTGATAAATATATACCATAATGCATATAGTGTGCCCTTGATTAGTATTTAAAGTGAAAAAAAAAAAGTAAAATAAAAAATGAGTTGTATGTTCCTTGTCGCCTTAAGTGATTAAATTAAAAAAAAAAAAAAAAAATCCGTGTAAATTTAATTTCAAATGGCATGTTTCACAAAGAAACAAAAGGGTAGAAAAGAGAACGTAGAAAAGCTATAACTGCTTATCAAAATGGCTTTCTCAAAAACGAAAAACTTTCTGACACATTATCTGGCTCATTTATAAACGCAGAGCAAAACTGGAAAGACTAGCTATTGAAGCAATTTGGAATCGAAATGAGTTTACTATTTTTTGACAAATAAATTACTTATCGAGCTATAAGCGATTTTTGTCTAGTGATGAAAAGTCTTTACCCTTTCTCGCGCTTCCGCGTCGGTAATTTGGTTTAAAAGCCGGCATTGAGAGAATTTTTAAGAAAGGTCTTTTGCTTTTAACAAAAAACGGAAAAGTCTTCCGGTTACACAGTTTCTGAATAAGAACACAGGGTAATTTCATGGTTTTCTGAACATAAATGAGTTGAAAAATGTGTCAGAAAGTACCTTCCTTTTATGCAGGAGCAGTGTTCAGCTATACTGCAGAATGTTTCTCAGAGAAAAGAGGGTATATCTAACAATTATAGTTGTTATAGGGGGCAAACAAAAGAATTGGGATATATTAGAGTCTATAGCAGAAATTTATTTGAAGTGCATTTTGATGGTGTTTTTCTCGGACAAATTCAACGAAATTTATGTAATGTTAAGCATTGCATGAAAGTACAGGGTATTTCGAAAATCTGAAGTTGGATAAATGTAAATTATAAAAGTAGTTGGGAAGTGTTTCATAATCTATACAACCGTCATGATTTATCTTTATCATTTTGGTCACATGTGCTATCTGCAGGAATGAACCTCAGATGGAAAACCAGCAATAATATTTCTTTCTAACTATATATAGTTTCTTTCTATATCGTAGTAAGAAACAATGTTAGTAACTATATCGTAGTTTCTGACTATAACATTTATTCGAACCATAACTGTCTATAACATTTTAAAATGGAAGCAAAATGATTAATTTTTTTTTAACTTTATAAATTTTCAATATATATTTTTTTATGTATATATGAAGACGTGAGTTTCAAACCTCGCCCTGTCCAGATAATCTAATTTTGGGAAATCGCATAAAACCCGTTGGTTTTCATTGTAAACCAATATTTTACAATGGCAGACATACACGTTAAAACTAGGTTTTTTTCAGATTATAGTGTTTTTTTTATGCAAGTTCACCTATAGAATAGATTGATAAAAAACACTTGATATTTTAAAGTTTGGATAAGGTGAGTTATGAAACTCCCGTCCTCGTATACAATTACATAATTCTTGAGTTACATTTTAAATGTCTTTCACAGATTTCTAGATAAATAAGGCCTTCGCGGCAACAATAAAATCTATACGTAGAAGGGTACATATATGCAGAATATCCAACTCTCGACGAGCGTAAAAATGTTCTAGCAATGTATATGTGTCCCCTCGACTGTGACATCAAAATGACGTATGGGGGCATATATACAGGGGACGGATATACAACCCGCTCGCCAAAAGTAAAAGTCCTGGCATTGGATATCTGCCCCCTTGATATGTGTCCCTTTCTGCTGTGACGTTAAAATGACGTATGGGGGCATATATACAGGGGTCGGTTGTCCAACTCTCTCGCCAAAAGTAAAAGTCCTAGCATTGGATATCTGCCCCCTTGATATGTGTCCCCTTTGCTATGACGTCAAAATGACGTATGGGGGCATATATACAGGGGTCGGATATACACCCTTCGACGAAAGGAAAATTCTGTAGGACTGGATATGTGTCCCCTTCAGCTGTGACGTCAAAATGACGTATGGGGGCATATATACAGGGGGTGGATATACAGCTCTTGAGAAAAATAAAATGCTCTGTATTGGATATGTGCCCCCTTCTGATATGGGGGCATATATACAGGGGTCGGATATACAATTCTCGAATAAAGTGAAATGGTGTAGCACTGGATATGTGTCCCCTTCTACTGTGACGTCAAAATGACGTATGGGGGCAGATATACAAGGGGTAGATATCAGGCACCTCGAAAGTGCATACACTTTGGAGTATCGCATCGCCGCCTGGGTTTCGGAGACTGGTCAGCCGTGCTCTCGTATCGGAGAGAAATTTTTTCGATATGCGGAAAGAGAGTTGAAGATGTTAGGTGGCAGGTCAAGTGAAATGAATAGAGCTAATATGTTGAGAGATGAAGATGCAGTTTGAGGAAAGTTTGGCGGATTGTATACGAACTGAATTGTGAAAGGCAAAAGACGTTTTTTTTTTTTTTTTTTTTTTTTTTTGCGGCCAGAGAGAGAGTGTGGACATGTTGGTGTTATTGACTGTGTTTTTAAAGTGATAGATTTTTAGAGATGTGCTGTAAAGTAGTACCTTTTGTTTAAGAGTGACGGTGTGTTTTTTTAGTGGTTGAAGAGATTTTATTTTGAAATGTGAATTGTTAAATAAAGTTAATAATCGATGTTAAATCGTCGTTTATTTAGTGCTACCAAGGAACCAGACGAAATCTTTACAAGGCGGGTTTTTTTTTTTTTTTAATTACTTCTATTTCTAGAAAAATTATGCGAGAAAGATATTTTATTTAAATTGAAAGTTCAATTTGAAGATATTTTGTATAGATTTAAATGCTTTTCAAAATGTAATTTATTCAACTTAAAAATAAATATTCTCTTCAAATGATTTTTCATCTAAAGTTTTCTTTAAGATAATAAACGTGATAATACACTATATGGCCAATCATGACCGTCACTTGCGATTTTAGATGTTTTATTAAATATCTATAAAAATGCATGAGGAATTATCCTGAAATTCCAATTGTATAAACCGTATAGTATAAGCCATATATTTCCTGGAAGATTTTTTTTCCCGAAACCTCATAAGGGACAAATTGAAAAATAACGAATATCTTTTGGATAACCCCTGTAAAAACTAATGTAGCAAAAGCGTTCAAATGCTGGAACATGGCTAAGAGACTTATTGTAATAAACTGTGTTCATCATTTGAAGATAGCATGTATACCAGTAGAGAGAATAAGATTTTTTTTTAATAGCCCCAAATTTCGCCAAGTTTTTTTCTTATAATATGCAGAGTTCTTAATATAAAGAAATGTTCTTTTCAGAAAATATGACAAACAACATTGTACAAAATACCCGCCAATCAGAATTTTAAAAATAATAAAATTGGATAAAAAATGAGCAGGTTTACTAAATAATGTTTCCTTGCGCATGCGCGAATGCAATCAAAATATAATGTGCATGATGTTTTAGTTATGTGTACAGAGAAACATTTTTGAAAGTCTCAAAAATATAGCTTGGAAATTCTGAAAATTATCGCCGATAGAATAAGCTCGAAATCCGTTTTTCCCAAAAGGGAGTCAAAAGATTAGGGTATATAAAACAAATATTAAAAAATATATATATATATGCATTAAAACCGATAGTTTCTTTTAAAGTGGCTGCTTTACTGATAATCTCCTATTGCTAAATCCCATCTAAACTTGTAGAAAATGTTAAAAGGGCGATTACGCATTACCTAATGTAATTATGGAAATAAAATTTTCCTCATCAGAGGGTAGACGTCAAATGCTGGCGAGTTCCGTTTTTAACAAATATCTCTTTAAGTTTAAAGTAATTAAAAAAATTATAAAATTTCAAAGTTTATAGATAAATTTTAAATACTTTAAATTTAAGGCGATAATTTTACAAAACATCAGAATCTGATTTATTTTTGGATGACGAAAACCGTAACTTTGATAAATATATTAGCTAATGAGTTATCGAACTTTTAAGTTTTCTTATATATTAGGAAAAGATTTTACGAACGGCGAGTCTCAGTGAAACAGTCCGCAAGCTAAGAAATAACATGATGAATTTTCGAGTGATTTATCTTATTACTTTCGATAACCAGCAAAATTTGCTTTTCCTTATAAGAAACTATACAAGTCATGAAGCTTTGACATTTTTAGAAGAAATAAATTCTGGACAAATATAACATTTCTTCTTTGATATCCTTTTTTTTTATAACTAAAGGAAAATGTCTAATG